>CAUYPO010066798.1:0-17658 GCA_963574435.1 Cheirogaleus major
ACGAAGATGAAATGGACAAATTTCTGGATTCATACAACCTCCCTAAGTTCACCCAGGAGGTAACAGAATTCCTAAACAGACCAATCTCAAGCTCAGAAATTGGAGCAGTAATTAAAAACCTCCCCAAACGGAAAAGTCCTGGCCCAGATGGCTACACTTCAGAGTTCTACCAAACATACAAAGATGAACTCATACCTATACTACAGAAACTATTCCACACCATTGAAAAGGAAGGTATCCTTCCAAACTCATTCTACGAAGCCAATGTCACCTTGATACCAAAGCCAGGAAAGGGTGCAACAAAAAAAGAAAATTACAGACCAATATCCCTCATGAATATAGATGCAAAAATCCTAAATAAAATTTTAGCAAATAGAATTCAGCAACACATCAAAAAAATAATTAACCATGACCAGGTGGGCTTTATTCCAGAGATGCAAGGATGGTTCAACATACGCAAGTCTATAAATGCAATTCACTTCATAAAGCTCTGGCATATGGAGGGGAGGGGTGGTAGGGGCAATGTATGTAACCCTAATAATATTTGTACCCCCATTATATGATGAAATAAAAGGGGGGAAAAAAAAAGAAAACTAAAGAAAAAAAAACATAAAACAATGCCACTTTTCTCATTAATTGTTTGTTTTGAAAAAATAGTTATTTTTCATTAAAAATGTTTTCTATTAACATGTAATGGGTTTATACTTGTCATTTTAAGTGAATTAACAAAAAAATTTCTATTTCTGTTTTCATTTATAATACAGTAAATATAGATGGATAAAATGCACAAAAGTTTTTGGGGGAGGTCTTCAATAATTTTTAAAAGTATAACAGGGTCCTGAGATCAACACTTTAAAAACATCTGACCTAAAAAATAGAGTATTAGTATCAATCAGATGTCTGCAAACCAAGAAGAATAAGTACATAAGATCATTAATGGGGGAAAAAAACTTTCCTAAGAAAATTACGTGAAAGCAGAAAATGAACACAATATCAAATCAAAACTGACCTCACTCTACCTATGTAACATCAATAAAGGAGAAAATACAACAAGACAAAGAATGCTTAGATGAAAATAATTTTGTATACCCTGGAAACATCATACAATATCCTGATCAGATAAACATATATACTCATTAATATTTTGATAGTATTTTTTATAGCAGCACATGACAGTCAAAGAAACACCCAATCACAAACTCAAAAACAGGTGATTAAAATAGCAGCCACCACCAACACAAGGGAGACAATCCAAGGTTCTGTCAGAGGGAAAGACAGGGATACTTCAGCAGCAGTACAGTAGCATCCCAGGGCACCCAGCTCAGGGTCTCGCTGTTCTATTTAAAACTAACTTACACGTTTCCAAGGCAGGACAGTGAGACTAAGCTTTTATTCAACCCCAAAAGAACAAATGAATCATAGTTGAATTAATCTGCACTAATACTACTGTCAGTCAATTGTCCTTTCTCATCTTACTAGATCTCTTGAAAGACTGAGGAATAACAGTAGCAGTAATACTAACATTTACTGAGCACTTACTATGTGCCAGGCACTGTGAGCTAAGCACTTTACATGTACTAACTCATTTAATATTTGAGATCATCTTAAGGGTATACACCATTATTATCCTCATTTTTTGGAGTTGAGAAAATTAAAGCACAAAATGGACAAATAACTTGCCTTTAAAATATATGAATAAAAATAACTTACTTAATGAAAGCCAGGATTCAAATCTAGTCAATCTGGCTCTGAGGTCCAACCTCTTAGTCACTACACTATAGTACATAGGCACAGTAACCAATGATAACATCTGAAGTTTAAAATTCAGTGTCTACCCTAGACAATTTCTGTTGTTTACATTGAAATCCACTGCCTAAGCCTAAGGGAAGCTCCCAATTTGCAGAGGGCCCCTGACAGATTCATCCATTACCATTCATACACTTTCCAAATTCCAGGTACTGGGGGACTTCAACCAAGAAGAGTTGATTCTGGAAGATGAATACTGTTGAGAAGGTTTTAAAATGATCCAAAATGTAGAATATAATACAAATTACAAAATTTCACAACTCTTGGACCTCTTTTCCCTCTGCTAATGGAGGTAAAACCATTATTACATGGTTTTAGTTTCTAACTAGTTTCTAGATAGTTTCTAAAGAACGCCTCAATTCAAGTCAATTGGAAAAGCTTTATAAAAATTGCTTCTACAAAAGTTTAAATTGCATTAATACATTTAAATGTTTTGCAACGTTGGCCAAATACAATGGTAGCTTTAAGTCTACCATCTTCATTTCAGAATTGAGAGTGAGTCTGCAGTTGTAAATATGATAGATCAAGTCAAGTCAGAGTTTTGAGGTATTAAAAAATGAACCTATAACTTCACTGTAGAATTTAACTTAAGAGAAGTGGAATGGGAAACTGACAAGTCATATTAGAACTCTGCCTTCAGGATGAGAAATAAGAAGTGGAAGAGGCACCACTAACTCACAGTAATTCCACATAGGAAATACAGACATTCCAGGATTTTGTTTGGTTTTCACATTTGGCACATGTTTTAAAATACGTACCATTTAAAGCACATTAAATAAATCACTTCTTTTTTGGCCTACTAAACTGAAAACATTCCATAATACAATTACAAAAATGACTTTCTGGTTTTCCCAGACAAACCAGACAATTTGTAAGAATAATTTCATAGGTTAACAAAGAAAGTGAATTCAATTTACATAAAGATTAAGAAACGGATATAAAAGGTAAGCAAAAATGAGTGATCAAGAAGACAAAGTCCTCTCTCATTACAAGTTGTCATACATTAAAATTAAACACCACTACAATTTTGAACACATAAATAAAAGAAAAAAACCCACACAGAATTAATACTGCCAAAGAAAATTTCCACTGTTACCTTCAGGTACTTGAGCAAGCTATGTTACAATGCGAAACGGGCTTTAAACTATCAACATTCACACCAATTACACTGTGAGGTATTAAACTCCAGGAGAGGAACCCAACCAATTCAAACTGTCCTGGTCCTCGTAAGAGGCTTACATGGCACAGGGGAGAAAACAACCGCAGAGCCAAACAAGCCCTCTCGTTTGGGTCACAGGAGTCCTTGAACACTTGTGATCGAGAACCCGCAACTCAGGAAGGCAGGCAGTAGCGAAGCTCTGCACTGTCATCTCTGGGGTGGTATGATTCAGGTTCAAATCAAACCCACAAGGCGACAAGTTGTAAACAGAGAACACACTTGAGACCAAACCATCCAGCGAGAGGAAGCAAGGGTGACCACCGCCGATTTCACACCCAATCCCACCCTGCTGGCGTTCGGCCCGGTACCCCAGGATTCCCGCAGCGCAGGGGCGCGCGACTCGGCGGCCGGCTCTCCCCGGGGTGGGTGCTGGGCGGGGGGCGGGGCGCACTCGCCCCCGGCCCCACCACCCCTCTGCTGGGCTCCGCGCTCGCCCCGCAAGAAAGGCAGGGCGGAGGGGGCCGCCTCCACCCGGAGACCACGCCGAGACCCTCCGCAGGGACTGGGGCGGGAGGCGACCGAGTGGCCGGGGCCCGGGGCCTGGGGGCCGGGGGCCGGTTTCCAGCACCAGCCAAAGCCCCAGCCCGTCAGGGGTTTCCTTCAAAATCGAGTCTAGCCCTCCACCCCCGTGAAGGACGCGCGCCACACGACCTGAGGGTACGAGCAGAGGGGACCGGGGTCGCAACTCCCGCACCCGGACGCCGCCGCCCGCCGCTCCCGCGGCCCGGGGAAAGCAGAGGGGCGGCCGGCCGGGACGCGCGGACGGCTGCGGGGCGCTCACCGGCTCGGAACAGGGCGCTGGCGGGACTGCGCACAGCCGCGGCCCTGGGCTCGGCACCCGGCTCACGGCGGATCCCTCGCCGCCCGCTGCCCGCTGTTTTCATACAAACCCGGGTGGCAGGCGAGGCGGCGGCGGCAGCCGAGACGGCGGAACCTGCCCGCATCCCGGGCAACGTCAGCGCGGCGCCCCGCCCACCGCACGCCTCGGCCAGCCGGCTCGCGCGCGCCGCGGGAGGGGGAGGGCGAGGGGCGGGGCGGAGCGCGCGCGGGGGCAGCCGGGGCCGGGGCGCGCGCGGGGTCGGGATTAGGGCCCGGCGTGGTGTGCGTTGCCGGGCCCTTGCGCGGCCACCGCCCGACCGAACCGAACAGCGGGCGGCTCCGCACGTTCTTCATGTCACCTTCCCCTACGCTTCCAACTAGGGTCCCCGCCTCTTCCCGGCACGGAACCGGCGCCCACCCCCACCAGCCTCAGTCACTCCCTAAGAAGGCTTTTAGCAGCCCTGGACTAGCGGTTCTTAACTCCCCCCTCTGATGGCGGGTCACAGCAAACCCTGGGGACCGCAGGAAAACTTAGACCTTTCCTGACCTCAAGGAGAGTCCATGGTAAGAGGCAGTTACCACACAGCTGGGCTCCCAGAAAACGACATGGCACTTTGTGGCCAAACCTCAATAAATTAGATGCTTAGCGCTGCAGCGAACAAAACAGCATGCTGATTTGTTTTGTTTTTTTTTTTGAAAAATGCCTACATAGAGTCAACGGTAATGCTAATTGCCCACTGAAGGCAAAGACAGAATGTTTTATCTGAGCCAAAGTAATGTGTCACAGAAATTACTTATACACTCTTCTGTTTTGACTGTACTTAAATGCACTGTAATATATTGTTAATAAATACTGACATCATTTACTTTTCCTAAGGCGCATAGATCATGTTTGCTGCTATTTATGGTAGGCAGTAAGAAATGTAAAATTATACAGCTAGATAAGGGAATAAAATGAGAGCTATGAGGGTTTTTGTCTTCTTTTCTTAGCATCTTGTTAAACAAAATTAAGACCGGGCGTGGTGCTCAAACCTATAATCCTAGCACTTTGGATGGCCCAGGCGGGATTGTTTGAGACCAACCTAGAGCAAGAGCAAGACCCTGTCTCTACAAAAAGTAAAAAAATTAGCTGGGCGTGGTGGCAGTCTCTATAGTCCCAGTTACTTGGGAGGCAGAGGCAGGAGAATTGCTTAAGCCCAGGAGTTCAAGGTTGCAGTGAGCTATGATGACGCCACTACACTCTAGCCCAGACAACAGAGTGAAACCCTGTCTCAAAAAAAAAAAAAAAATTAAGCAGATGTGAAGAGCTTTCAAAAAGTAATCCAAGGTGCACCACAGTGCTTCTTGCAGTTAGCCCTTGGCAGATGTCTTTACTCAGATGAACAAGAGTCTGCCATTTTTTAAATATCGGTTTCCCCTATTGTGAGCACCAAAAAATAGGTTACAGTATTTAAAATAATTTTAAAGCAATTACCACCCCAAACCACCCAATCTGACAAGCATTAACTGAAAACACCTAATTACCTAAGACTACTTAACATTTTACAAAAATGTTAAATATATACTAAGATACATGAAACTTTATTCAAAGAACACATTCCTTAATGGATCAACTTGCAATATAGAAAGATATAGATATAAATGTGGATGTGTGTGTGTGTTTGTAGAATTTGAATTCTACTTTAGCAAAGCACCATGTGCAAGGGGTTTGATGGCCAAGACACAGACCCAGGAGATTAGCCAGACAACTAGGTAAATAACACAGTGTTATGTAGATTTGAAATGATTCCAAACACATAGTTTGCCATGTGAGTGAGTGTTGTATGTTTTGCTGTTATAAGAATTTGGAGTCCACTCCCGCACCTACTGAGAATGTGACTTCACCCCTTATCAGACCCTCACTTGTGTGAACTTGGAGTGAACTTCACCTCCTCCCCTCGGGAATGTGACACCACATTCGAGAGCAGCCTGAGCAAGAATGAGACCATGTCTTTAATAAAAATAGAAAAATTAGCCAGGAGCAGTGGTGCCTGCCTCTAGTCCCAGCTACTCAAGAGACTGAGGTAGGAGGATCGCTTGAGCCCAAGAGTTTGAGGTTGCAGTGAGCTATGATGACACCACTGCACTAGGGCCAAAGTGACAGAGCAATATTCTGTGTCGAAAAAACAAAATAAACAAACAAAAAAATGATACAGAGTAGAGGTTCTTAACCTGAGGCCCAGTGGGTTTAATTCCTCAACAGATGTAAATTTACCTTAAGGATGATGAACTGAAGGGCTAAGAGAAACAGAGTCCTTCACTTACACAGGCCCTGTAAGTGCTGAGTTGCTGAAAGTTAAAGAATTTCTAGATGAGAAGGGAAGTCAGAAGGGACTTGAAGCCCAGTCAGGGAGCGTTTCTACCTACGTATTTCTGGTAAATCTCCTGAACAGATCTCATTTTAAAAAAAGACCTGAATCTCCAAGCCTCCAGTAAGATACTAAGATTTCTCAATCTAAGTAAGTATTCATATTTATATATGTTTTTGTTTTTTCCTTTTAGAGGTGCTTCCCACAGTGAGAGAAAAAGAAAAGTTCAGATCACTTTCAGATCAGTTTCTAAATCATAGAGTCTAGACAAGTGTTTTGTTTTTATTTTTTCTTAATGACCCAAATAAAGTAAACTTTTTAACAGAAATCACAAACATAAAAAGTACTTCTTTTTCCTATTTAATAAAAGTGTTGAGCATTTCTCAAAAAAAATCACCTAATGAATGAATATCTGATTTGAAAACATTAAAAAATAGTTTCATATCAGCTAAACATTAATTAGATCAAAACATAAAAATAGTCAAGATTAAATTCACTTGTTCATATTTGAGAAATATACTTCAGGCCAGGTGCAGGGACTGACACCTGTAATCCCAGCACTTTGGGAGGCCAAAGAAGGAGGATTGCTGGAGGCCAGGAATTCAAGACCAACCTGGGCAACATAGTGAAACCTCCATTTCTATAAAAAATTAGCCAGACATGTAGTCCTAGCTACTCAGGAGGCTGAGGCAGGAGGATGTTTGAGCCCAGGAGTTTGAGATTGCAGTGAACCATGATTACTTATCTTAACCTCTTTAAAAAAAAAAAGAAAAGAAATATATTTCAGTGTCTAATATATCATTATGTGAGAGAAGTTAGCAAACTATATGTATCGTATGACCCCATTTGTATTTTTTTAAATCCATACCATAGAAAGGATTATACATTCATGGTTTCATAAATAGAGATCTGTAAATAAAAATACCATTCTATTTACTAGAACTACTTGGGGCTAGTATAGGTATGGGATAGGTGCTGCCACTTTCTATATTTTGCATTCTTAAATGTTTTTAAAGTAAGCATGCAACCTAACAAAAACAAATAAAATTGGAAGTAAAAAGAAGGTTCCCAAAATTATATAAGCACCAAGTCCCACAAATCCTGGCTCCTCCTCTGCTCATTCACTGATAAATTTGAGTTGTGTATATGCATGGCTGCCTCTGCTGGCACTCAGGGAATGTAGCTTTCGTTAGATCCTTAATGAGGTCCTAATTCAAAAGGTTTAAGAGCATGGTTTAAGAGGAATACACTTAAATGACAGAAAAATGTATTCATACTATATTGTTAGGTAAATTATCAGATTCTGTGCAACATGAATCCATCTTTATAAAAACAAGACTAGAAGAATAGACATTAAAGTCTTAACAATAGTTATTACTTGATGGAATTATAGGTTATTTAGAACTCTTTTTATTTCTAATGTTTGTTAAATTTTTTTACAATGAACATATAATATTTTAACAAGAAAAATAAAATATTACATTTTTTAAATTTTCATAAAAATTAAAATGTAGAGTGTATATAAAAGCAGATTATAAATCATAAAGCACTTACAAATGTTAATTATTATCTTTCAGTCTTTTTTTTTTTGAGACAGAGTCTTACTCTGTTACCCAGGCTAGAGTGCCATGGCGTCAGCCTAGCTCACAGCAACCTCAAATTCCTGGGCTCAAGCGATCCTCCTGCCTCAGCCTCCCGAGTAGCTGGGACTACAGGCATGTGCCACCATGCCCGGCTAATTTTTTCTATATATTTTTAGTTGGCCAATAATTTCTTTCTATTTTTAGTAGAGATGGGTTCTAGCTCTTGCTCAGGCTGGTTTCGAACTCCTGACCTTGAGCGATCCTCCCACCTCGGCCTCCCAGAGTGCTAGGATTACAGGCATGAGCCACCGCACCCGGCCGTCTTTCAGTCTTTAAAGCAGCCACAGAACACAGACAGCCAAAGGTGAGTATTGAAAAGTCTCATTTATGCATTCATCTCTTCTGTCACAATCAATCTTATGGTCAACACCTTTTAAAACAACAGTTTATACAAATATGAAGGATTTAGATTTTTCTAATTATAAAGAAAAGTCACCCAGAATTATCTTAGTATAGTCAGCTTCAGGTTTTTAATATAAGAAATAAATTTGCATGGATTCTTAAGGAAACATTATTTACTATTTGGGGGTATGTCGTATTTGAGGATACCACCATCTTCTCAGGATTAGACCAGACTTTGATTCTTCTGACCACAATGAGACAGAAATTCACAATCAATCAAATCAATGAAAGGGCTTATTTACTCTCTGTCTGTATCAGTCCTCCAGTTCTGAGATCCAGACCTTGGAGAGGGCACAGCTGTGACTCATTAGATGGCAGACAAGTTGCTGTAGTGCTGTGCCAATGGAACTTGCTGGAAATATGTCTTCTGGAACTTGATGGGAACCCACCCACTAGGCTGCCAGTGAAAGCTGTTCACAAGGAAACACTCCACTACCAAACTGTTTAAAGGGGTGCCAGCTACTGGCCACTGGGTGCTGGTGATCACCATGTGCTACAGAAGCCATGTGTTGGAGAAGTCACCCAAGAAAACTCAATGTTCTTGAATCTGAAGATCCAAAAGCAAGATTCTTCAATTCTCAAGATTCAGATCTCTGCCATTGGCTGATTAGGCACCCAGCAGTGGCATCAGCCAAGTCAGAACTAGTGATGGTAAGACCATGCTGAGTCCATAGCATAGCGTAGCCTCCATCCCTGCCACCACAGGCACTTTGTTCATGTATCCACTGAGCAAACACTGGGGTGGCTGGGAAAGAGACTGCCAGCCTCAGAGAACATCATTTGGTCCACCTGATTATTAAGAGCCTCTTTTGCAGTGGATGCCCTTTAATGGGCTTCATATGGTACACAAGTATCTTCACAGCATGTGCCCATTCAGAGTGGTCCCTCCACATACCTCTTTCCCAAATTTCCTTGTCACCAATCTTTCACTCCTGTTTCTTCTAAGTTTCTGAATTCCCCAGACAACTGGCAACTTACCATGAAGCAGTATAGATCCATACTTGTGGCCATCTCTCACTCCAGACATAGACAACCAAATATATTGCTTGAAGTTCTGCCCACTGGGGGGATTTTCCTTCCCCATTGTCCTTCAGGGTAACCCCTGTGTCAGGCTATAGTGCTGCCACTATCCACTTGTGGATGATGCCAGCATGTTGTACAGAACCACCTGTAAACCTGTCTGGATTTTTTTCTTCCTCAGACAACTGGTCATACAGATAATGTCCCAAGAATATCTAAGTATTATCTGTAATGCTTTTAGCCTTCCTCCTATAAGGGTGGGAATGTTCAGTTTTCCAAAGGACTCTAGACCTGCAATTTCTCCCTGAGAAATTCAGGGCAGATAACAGCATGGTTTCTCATGAGCTTACTTGTAGGCTCAACAAGCTTTAATTCTGGGACACTGGTAAAAATACTTTTACAACTTTCTTTTGCTTTGTTTGGCATTCAGAGTGATACATTTATACCTGATTATTTATAAAGAAATGCTTTTCAAAAAAGTAAATGTGATATTATAATATAATAAGAAATATATATTTTGGTCTTCCTCCAGTTTCCTCCCACAGAGCTCCTAAAACCTTTGGAACCTCCAAAGTGATTAGTGTTATTTTGTATGCTGGTGAGATGACTGGTGGCTAGGGTCTCCTAGATAGTCTCAGGATGAGGGGTGGTTACTAGGAGAATCCACCAGGTGGTTAGAGGGTTGGAACTTTCAGTCCCACACATGCATACCTTCAGGGAGGGGAGAGGCGTAAAAGGTTGAGTTGATTGCCAATGGCCAATGATTTAATCAATTATATCTACGTAATGAAGCTTCCATAAAAATCCAAAAGGACAAGGTTAGAAGAACTTCCAGGTTGCTGACCACATGGAGGTGCTAGGAAGGTGGTGTGCCCGGAGAGGGCATGGAAGCTCCACACCCCTTCCCCCATGCCTTGCCCTATGTATCTCTTTCATCTAGCTGTTCCTAAATTGTATCCTTTTATGATAAATGGATAATAATAAGTAAAGTGCTTTCCAGAGTTCTGCAAGCCACTCTACCAAATGATCAAACCCGAGGAGAGGGACTTGGGAACCTCTTAATTATAGGGGATGGTAACCTCAAATAATGAGATTCAGAAAAAATGATTAAGTATAAAATGTATTTGAGCAAAAATCTTGAGGATAACCACCTGGAAAACACAGACTCCAAACAAATGGGGTCAGCATTCCAAAGTGGAGAAGTTAAGCTTTCACTTATATGGGAAGAAACAGAGAATTTTTAGCACAGTTACAAAATTTTCCATATAAGACTAGTGCATGTGTTACAGTGATTTGATTGGTAGCAGATTGCTACATTCCAAGGAAGATTACTTTGTTATTCCATGAGGAGGGGTAAAGATCTGAGGGGGTCTTATCTCTGGCACCACTTGCTCTTCCTAATTATTTACAGAACAAAAAAGGCAGAAGTTGCAGCTTCATTCCACATGACTCAGGCCACATAGCCACATTCCTCTCAAGGCTCAGAATAATTTAAAGTTCCAACAGCTTTAAGTTTGAATTATTTAATTTCACACTGCTCAGTCAAAAGCACAAGTGACAATCTGGATTTGTGACTAGTGTTTGAAGTGAGAGCAGTTTTGTAGGATCGAGCTAGTAATGTATGGGATTTAACACTGTCCAAGTAGAGAGTGTTAGAAATGAATTAAATTATAGGACACTTAGTGTCTGACAACAAGTGAAAAATTTCTTTGTGTGGGGGGGTGGGGAAAGCCCCACAATTTTGGTGACCAAAAGTGTTGTGAGAGTATTGAAGAAGAAAAACTGTTTCTCCTTAAATAGTAAAGAAACAGGATTCATAAATAAAAGGGATTCCAACTAAAGAATTAGTGAATGTTAGTGAGACATAAACAGTTTTTTAAAAGAAAGACTCCCCCTCACCTCCGCTGGATAGCCCACTAGTTCTCCCCAGAAGCAACCATTATTATCAGTTCCTTGTTTATCTTTGAGATATATTCTGTACATATCCAAGCATGTATGTAAATTGTAAGAATTAACTCAAAGAAAATATTTATGGTTTATGTATGGAAATGGAACTCAAACATTTTTAATCTTTATTATAACCTTTTTAAAAAGTTGTTTTTGTTGTTTTTATGTTCTAGTTTCCTTTTATGATCAGAGAAAGCTGCTCATCTGTGGTCATTTCTATTAGAATAATCAGCAAACATGTATTAAGCTTTTATTGTACACAGATTGCTGTAATAGCATCTTCACTTTAGAGAATTAATTATCCTGACTTGGTGGAGGGGGTTTGGTAAGATGATAATTGCATAATGAGATTTTCTGTAATTCAGAAGTAGAAAACATATCTACCTTTTCTGTTTAGAAAGATAAAAAGAAAAAAATTCCAGAACAAACATGTTCAGAAGTAGATAATATGTGATTAAGAAGTCAGTGTAGATATGATAGATCTCAGTGGTGGGCCTGTTGCTTGTGTATAGTCAACACAAAGGTGGTATTAGTTTTCTCTTGCTGCTATAACAAATTACCACAACCTTAGTGGCTTAAAATAACACAGATTTATTATCTTATAATTCTGTAGGTTAAAAACTGACACAAGCCTTATTGAGGTAAAATCAAGGTGTCAACAGGGCTGAATTCCTTTCTGGAGGCTCTAGAGGAGAGTTCCTTTCCTTGCCTTTTCCAGATTCTAGAGGCCAACCACATTTCTTGGTTCATGTCCCATTTCCTCCATCTTCAAAGTCAGCAGTGTTGCATCTCTCTGGACCATCTTGTATTATTCACATTCTTCTGACAACAGCCAGGAAGGGCCCTCTGATTTTAAGGTCCCATGTAATTAGATTAGGCCCAGATAATTAAGAATAATCCAGAATTCCCACTCTACCCCAAGGTCCTTAATTTAATCATATCTGCAAAGACTTTTTGACATGTAAGGTAATATTTGCATAGGTTCTGGGAATTAAGATGTGGACATCTTTGGTGGAGCCATTATTCTGCCTACTACAGAGATCAAGAGAAATGAATTGCCAAAGGAAAGAGGCATTCCTTCTGTACTGTACTGTGTTAGGAGAGATTCTAGGGAAAATCCCCAAATGGAACCTGTGATATCTGGCCCTAGCCAAGTAATAATTTTTCACTTCTTGTAGGAACAATATACTAGCATATTGTGGCCATCATTCATAAGCAAGGCAGACCAGGGGCACTCACTGGCTTTAAGCAATCCTCCCACCTCAGCCTCCCAAAGTGCTAGGATTATAGGCATGTGCCACCATACCCAGCCCCTAATTCTCATTATATGTGTGCTCCATGTAGAACACAATCTGCTGTTTCTTATTTATTCATATACTTAGGTTATAATATAGCTTTTTAGGCTATAGTTCTCTTTGGAGTTGTTCCTGTCTTGATACTAATATATTTAGATCACCTTTATAGGATTTTGGGGTTTCCTAAAAACTCTAACAATCCACATTCTACAAACCACATCTAGATAGTTTCTGTAAAAGGCAAATAGACTTGTTGTGTGTTCATTGTTACCAGATTTGTTCAGAGAGCAGCCAAATTCCCAAAGCCCCACTATTTATTGACAGCAGCAATTTCTGACAAATTGTAGACATCCCTGTGGCCTGGTGATGATTTTAAACCTTACAGGCCTTTTCCTCCCTTATGAATCATGCTACTGTTTATTCCTGGAAGCCAGATGGACAAATTTTAATAAATGCTGTGTTCACATAGGGTGGAGGAACTGGACTTGGACAAATAAATAATTGGGTTAGTCTAGTTTTACTCTTTATCATCCATCCTGTGTTCTTATTCCTCCTGAGGACCTAGATGACCAGTTCTGCTTTCTATAATAAAGTTTCTCCTGCTTCAGTTGTTTTAAGAATTGTATAAGATCAATTAACACCTTGTACAGAATCACAGGCACTGTGACATATTTCTATTTATCATCTAGGCAATGCTAGCTAGCATTAGTGGCTGATACAATATTAAAAAAATAAATAAATAACTGCCTACCTCAAAATATCTCCACTACAGGTACATCAAGTTGGCTGAATTTCTCAGCCTAGAAGCTGCTTGTTTGAGGTAAACTGTAATTCTCCAAAGGAATTTACAGCTATGAAAATTTTAACCTATGAGGGAAATGCTTTAGCAGTTAGAAACACAATTTTTAGATATTTATGAATTCAATGAAAAGGAAATAGGCCACAGAAGAGAGATTATCATGAAAGAATGGTTCAGAGTTGGGAAAATTGATGCGTTCGGGCTCTGGCCAGAGTGAGGCACAGCAAGGCAGAGAGCTTAGAAAGTAAGTAGAAGCCTACAGTAATGGGAGGCAAGGGAGTAGGAGACAGACTAATTCTGTAACTTCTTTTTTTCTGTTGCTGGCTTTGGTTCTAGCACATACATAATTCTGGAAAACAAAGCACAGTGTTCTCTTTTCTAACTAAAGTGCTTTAAATTCCATTGGCATTGCAGCTGAAGCTGCGAAGTGTGTAAGAACACTTTGAAAATGTATCAGCCCAGTACAGAGTCCTCTCCTCTAGGAATTAGCAGCAGTTACACGTATTAGTCAACAGTACTCCTGGAAGGTCAGCAGCATGTGATTGCCTCAGGTATCACTAATGATTACAGGATGATTAAGCAGATAGCAGCTAAAAGAAAGAGGAATTTGACCTGAGGCGTGCAGCCTGAAGCAACCGGAGAGCCAAACCATAATATCTGCAAAATTGATCCTTCCTGCAGCTCTGTAAAAGACTCTTTTACTGTCAAGAAGAGTTCAATTTGATTAGGGAAGGGCTGTAGGAAAAAGCCTGAACGAAGCTGGGGATCCTTAGGTCTAAACCAAAGTAATTTGGGGAGAATGATCATAATTCACTTGTTTCAGCATCTAAGCACATCCTGGACATGCTCCCTGAAACTCAAAGGAATCTTCTGCCCTGACCCCTGTTTCTGTAGTAACTTTGCTTTAACTTCACTGCCGACCCCTACATCCACCCCTCCCCAGTTTCTCACTGCCTGTATACATCCTTATTCACTGGCACAACCTAGCCTGTCTCTTGCATCCCCCACTAAGCACTCTTCTCCCTGCATTAGCTAAGCATGTCACTCCCAACACGTCTCAAGTTATACCTCATGGTCTCACTGACCACTGGGAGAGCTCCCCCACCACTCCCTGTTGCTGGATAAACCTGAGTACATGTCAGCATTGTGGGCAAGACCCTGGAAATTTCTCATTTTACATATGAAGAAACGAAGACTCAGAGAGGTTAAGTAACTTACAGTCATAGAGCTAAAAAGAACAATAATAATAGTACTATTTATTAAACATATACCATATGCTGAAACTGTGCTTGGCAATTTACATACATTATCTTAGGATTAGAAATCTAGGGCTCAGCTCTGGCTTTCATGCTCTTTCTGCTATGTAATTACTGGAGGAGTTCAGGAAATGCCATCCCAAAATATGCTGCTTTGGTATAACAATTACTTCAACTTGACGGCACTTGGGGGACAGGGGATGTAGGGAGAGGCTTTTTCTGAACTCCCCTTAACTGCCTAAAGACAGATTCTCCAAAAGGAACTCAGTTGTCACCAATCCCCTTTCCAGGGGTTTCATCAATCAGAGATTATTAAATCTTATCACAGGAAAGGAGACTAGAACTCAGCACCACACTCAGACAGACCGTCCCAAACTATTATCTGTTCTTCTAAGGACTCATTCATCTTTTCCCCAAACTCACTCTCCCTTAAGTTGCCTACATCTGCCCCTCCCCTCTCCACTATACAGAGAGTATATAAGCATCTAGATCTCATTAGATTTGGAGGTATTCACTTTTCTGTCCTGTATTGCCCTTGTGCACACAATAAATTTGTATCTTTTCCCTTGTTAATCTGCCTGTTGTCAGTTTATTTCATTGACTCAGTTACTGAACCCTCAGAGGGTAGAGGGAAAGTTTTCGCTCCCCTAAAAAACCATAACTACACAGTTACAATGAAAAGTGCTATAGTACAAGTCAACATAAAACACTGTGGGAGTTCGTAGCAGCTGCAAAAAACTGGGAGCAGCCCAAAAGTCCATCAGCAGCTGAATGGTTAAGCAGATCGTGGCTGTCCACACAGTGGAATATTACCCACCAAAGGAATAAACCACTGAAACACACAGCAACACAGACAAATCTCAAAACTATTACACTGAGCAAAAGAAGCCAGAGATAAGAGAGTACATATTGTTAGATTCCATTGATATGAAATTCTAGAAAACATAAAGATACTCTACAGTGACAGCAGATCAGTGACTGCCTATGGCATGAGGGATGATTAACTGAGAAGGGTAGGAAGGAACTTTTTGAGGTGAGGGAAATGTTCTATATATTAGCTGTGGTAGTGGATACACAGATGTATACATTTGTGAAAGCTCATTGAACTGTGCACTAAAAATAAACACATTTCATTGTATGTGAATTATAGCTCATTAAAGCTGATTTTTTTTTTTTTTAAATCACTAGTAAAAAGCAAGGAATGGATAGAAGAAGAGGAGTAACTAATTTCCCCAAGCGGTGAGGGAAAGTTAGACAAAGGTACAGTCCTCCCTTGGTATCCATGGGGGATTGGTTCCACTGCCTCCTGCGGACACCAACTCTGAGGATATGTAAGTCCCTGATTTAAATGGCATAGTATTTTCATCTAACCTAGGCACATCCTCCCGTATACTTTAAATCATCACTAGTTTACTTACAATACCTAAAACAATGTAAATACTATGTAAATAGTTGTTATACTGTATTGTTTAGGTAGAATGAAAAGGAAAAAAGTCTGTACATGTTCAGTATAGACACAATTTTTTCAAAATGTTTTTGATTCTCAGCAGTTGGCAGTTGTTTGAATCCACGAATTCAGATCCCACAGACCTGGAGGGCCAATTGTAATAAACAAATTGGGCTTTGAAGGAGGAATAGGAAGTTACCAAGAGGGGAGAAGGAACTGGGAAGGGGAAAATGGAATGGAGGGGTTTATAGACAAAGGAACAGGGAGTTAGAACTATGTGAAGAGGCACTATCTCTAAATGGAAGAAACTGGATTTGGTATGTGCCCTTGGGTAAACCATGTCACCTCTCTGAGTCTTGGGTCTCTCTCTTTTATAAAACTGAAGAGCTGAAAATTAAATAAACAGAAGGGCTATGCTAAGCAATCTCTAAGGTAGTATTTTCAAGTAGGCCGGCCAAGAAACATTCATGAGACAGGAATGGCTATGGGCAAGCTGCCAGTCATCCAGATGCCCCTGTCTGGCCGCGCGGTGTCTGTCGGTGTCCATGCTGATTGGTAGGCGCCTGTGCAGTAAAGGCTGTTAATATTGTGTTAGCTCTGGCTCCAGGCATGCCAAGGTATGGAGCTCCTCAGCCTTCAAGACAGTTGGAGGTCCTGAACCTGCCACTTTTAGCCACAAACCACCCTATTCATTTTTCTTGGTATACAGTACAAATACTGATTTGTATGAAAAACACTGGAAGCATTAAGAGCTCTCTCAGAGCTACCATTCTGTGAATCTGTAAGAGTATCATTTGCATTCTCCAGAGGGAGAGGTTCTATAATCCTCAGTAAATACATATGGGAGGCCATGAAAAAATTAAATGGGGTGTTCTCTTTGGGTAGTCTCAGAAAAAGAGGAAAGAAGCTTACAGCAAAGGCAAAGAATTCGGAGGTAGAGACGTTCTTTGCCGAGAGTCGCCGCGGTTTCCTGCTTCAACAGTGCTTGGACGGAACCCGGCGCTCGACCCCCACCCCGGCCGGCCGCTCAGAGCCAGCCCTCCGCCACTTCCTCACCGAGCCTTCGGACCGCCTAAGGCCCCCGCCGCCGCCTCTCCTCAGCCGCCGCCATGACGACCGCGTCCTCCTCGCAGGTGCGCCAGAACTACCACCAGGACTCGGAGGCCGCCATCAACCGCCAGATCAACCTGGAACTCTACGCCTCCTACGTCTGTCTGTCCATGTCTTATTACTTTGACCGCGATGATGTGGCTTTGAAGAATTTCGCCAAATACTTTCTTCACCAATCTCATGAGGAGAGGGAACATGCCGAGAAACTGATGAAGCTGCAGAACCAACGAGGTGGCCGAATCTTCCTTCAGGACATCCAGAAACCAGACCATGATGATTGGGAAAACGGGCTGTATGCAATGGAGTGTGCGTTACACTTGGAAAAAAGTGTGAATCAGTCACTACTGGAACTGCACAAACTGGCCACTGACAAAAATGACCCCCACTTGTGTGACTTCCTTGAGACACATTACCTGAATGAGCAGGTGAAATCCATCAAAGAATTGGGTGACCATGTAACCAACCTGCGCAAGATGGGAGCCCCTGAATCTGGCATGGCGGAGTATCTCTTTGACAAGCACACCCTGGGAGACAGTGATAAGAGCTA
>CAUYPO010066802.1:0-48201 GCA_963574435.1 Cheirogaleus major
CCATAAAATAAGCCCTAGCAGGATTTCTAAGCATTTGTGCAACATAAGCCCTACCCCGAAAATAAGACCTAGTGATGGGCGTGGCTACATAGCGTTATCTGCACAACCCATGCATTTCATTTCAGAGCAGTAAAGAAGATGAGCAGCCCTTTTCGTCTCACACATCGTGACAGCTACTATCCCAGAGGTGAGCGGAAAGGTGTGGGCAGCCCCACCAACAATGGCTCCCCTTGTCAGGTCCTGGTCATCCTGAGTGTGCTGCAAGCTGAGGCTTTGAAGAGAAAATAACACATCCTCTGAAAATAAGCCCTAGGGTGTCTTCTTGAGGAAAAATAAATATAAGACCCTGTCTTATTTTTGGGTAAACACGGAATCTATCTATCTATAGATATATAAAGGTCCTGTTCTCATAATGCCTATATGTTAGTGGAAGAGAGAGAGAGAATGTATGAATAAATGTAAAAAAAATGGGGAAAGGGTAGAGGGAGATCTTGGAGTGGGGGATTGTTATTTTCTGTAGGGTAGTCATCGAAGACCTTTTTAATAAAGTAATACATGACCAAAGATTTTAAGAAAATGAAAGAGCCAGCAATGTGGATATCAGAGTAAAATGAGATTAAGTATATGGAACAGCAGAAAGAGGTAAGAGTGTGTGCAAAGGATAGCAAGGAGTCCCTTGTAGCCAAAGTGGCAGGAGCAGGGGCGTGATGTGGGAGACAACAGAGGCGATAATGGGTCGTGTGGGATCAGGGAAAGGGAGGGCATTGTAAGGTTCTGGCTTTTATGGAGTGAAACGAGGAGTCATTGGAAGACTTTTAGCCAAGGAATGAGTTAATCTGACATTTTCAAAGGAATAGTCTGGAAACTGTGGAAAACAGACTGTAGTTTCAGGGTTGTTATGGAATGAGTTGTGTCTTATCCATGGTCATATGCTGAAGCCCTACCCCTCAGCAAGATGTAGGGTTTTTAAGGAGGTAATTAAGGTTAAATGGTGTCATAAGGGTGGGGCCCTAATCTGATAGCACTGGTGCCCTTATGAGAATAGGAAGAGACAGCAGAGATGTCTCTCTTTGCATAAGCGCAGAGAAAAGGACATATGAAGACACAGTGAAAGTGCAGCCACCTGCAAGCCAGAAAGAAATGTCTCGCCAGAAACCAAACTTGGCAGCATCTTGATCTTGGACTTCTGACTTCCAGAACTGTGAGAAATAAATTTCTGTTGTTTAAGCCACCCAGTGTGTGGTATTTTGTTATGGCAGCTCTAGCACACTAATATAAGCTACTATAACAAATGTACCCAATATATAATGGCTCAAACAAGATAAAGCTTCATTCCCTCTCACAGAATAATCTAGGTTCCAGGTTGGTGGATAACTCTGCTCCATCCAATTGTTCAGGGGCCCAGGGATTTTCATCTTGTTTCTTTATCAAATTTACAGTGTTGTCTTCATCTACATTGCCAAAGGCATAATCCTACTGCACCAGACTGACAGGAAGAAGGAAAAGAGGATAAAAGTGGCAATCCCAGCCTCTTAAAAGATCTTTCTCGTGTTGGTTCATACTCCATCGGCAAGAACTTTGTCACATGCGTGGAGGGAGACTGGGAATGTGGTAAAGCTTGCTAGTCATGTGCCAGGCCCCAATTCTATTACTGTGGGCAAAGAGAGCATATTATATTGGACATCTAGTTATTTCTACCATAGCCTGGCCCTTTGGCCACCAAGCACCCATGCACCATTCTTTCCATATAGAAAATACACTCACTGTCTCCTCTAGAAGGACAACCCCAAGTCCCCCTAGTGTTTGAATCTAGATCTGAGCCTAGAATCTCTGGTAAGGAGAAATCCTCTCTCCCACACCTGGACGTACTCCTAGGATCTAAAAATTGAAAGACAAAATGTTTGCATACTCACAATGCAACAAATGCACCCTATATACAATCATGGAATAGGGACAGGATAATTATATTAAAAATTCCCAGTTGGAAACAAACAAGCAGTCACCGGTTCATGTTGTGATGAATCCTGCTAGGTAGGAATTGCTTCAATGCCCTACTCTGGCAGTTGAGTCACTTGATTAGACACTGGTTCTGCTTTCTGGTTGGAATTTCCTGTCTATTTTCCTCCTGGAAAATATCCAAAGTGCCCTCTTTGGGGACTGCGCCACTTTTGTAGTCTGCTTCTCGCTGGTGCAAATTTAGTGATCCCAAATTTGTTTTAAAGTTCAAATAGTTACAGATTTTTTTGGCAGACCAGACTTTGATTTCTTTGGAAATACATTCTTCAGTGCTCTCAAAAACAGAGTAGGTTTCTGCTATATTTGCTCCCAGTCTCATTCGGCTGTAGCCAAATCCAGGATTTTTTTCCTATCCATAGTGTTTCCACTTGTTTTATGTCTTTGCTACCTAGCTATCATCCTCTTCCACCCCCACACTACCTTGCAGCTCTGTGAAACAATGGGCTTGGATGGGAAGGCAAAATAAGAATCTTCATGTTTGGGTTCTGTGACCAAATGGCTTTTTCAGCCTTTAGACCCTAATATCCCAATTCTTTCTATTCTTTCCCATCTCTGCTTACAAACAGGCTAATTCTTACCTGAGTTTATCACTTCCTTGTTATAACTTATAAGCTGTAAGGTGCTTTCTAGACATTTTTCCTAGACCTACTGTTTCAGTAGGCATGTGGTCTGCCTTCCAACTTTTTCAGGCAACAGTTTACAAAATGTTTTGCCAGGGCATACCAGGCATTTGTGGCTTTCCCATCTCCAATAGTTTTTTTTCCTGTTGCTCTACTGCTAAACTAGCATCACAGATTTTAAGTATTATAATGGTAGCACCCTGCATATGGTAGTTCTTTCTGCATTAGGTTAAAGATAGCAATTATAATGAAGAGTCTAAAATTTATGATGGTTAAAACAAGGTTATTCTTTGCTTACATTATCATCTGGATTCCAGGTTGGTAGATAGCTGCTCATGTGTAAAATAAGGGACTCAGATTCCTCTATGTTATTTCCTTACCACTTCATAGGTTATTGTTTTCATTTGCAGAATTAAAAGCTATATCTCAGGAATGTAAGAGATTATGAAGGAGGCATGCCTAAAAGTGGGTACAATCACCTTCTGCTCACATTCTAATGGTGAGAACAAAGCCACTTCTAACTTAAAGGGAGTCTGGTAGATGTGGCGTGGATGAGCAACCTTTGTACAAATCTTTAATTGTATTACTATGGAAGAAGTGAGAATGGATTCTGGAAGGTGGCTAGCAGCCTCTGCTAAGACTAGAAGGAGGGACCCCAGTTAAAAGCCTGCTGCAATAATCAAGGTATGTGATGATCAGGTCCTTGCAGAATAGTAGTAGTAAAAGTGTTGAGAAGGTGTTAGACTTTAGATATATTTTAAAAGCCAAGCTAGTACAATTCACTGATGGATTGGATATGGGTATGAGAGAAGGAGATCACTCTGAGATTTTTGGTTTGTGCAACTGAGTAGTGACATGTACTGAGTGGGGGTAGACTACAGGAAGAATAGGATTGAGATGGAGAAAATAATGAATTAGATTTTTAGACCAATTAGATATCCATGTAAATAGGTCATGTGAGATATATGAGCTTGGAGTTCAGGAATATTTTTGGAGATGTAAATTTTGGGTCTGTCAGTGTGTAGATGGTATGTAAAGCCACGCTCTGGATGATACCACCCAGAGAGTGAGTGAAGCTAAAAAATCAAAGAGGTCTAAGAACTGAGTCTTAGGGCTCCAGTGTTTAGAGGTCAAGGGAATGGGGAGAAACCCCATCTTTTATGTTAGAAGACATACAAGGTGTGGCCAGGGAGGTCGGGGGAGAACTAAGAGTTAACATTTCCCTAAATACGAGAGACGAAAGTATTTCAGGAAGGAAAAAGTAGTGGACTCTGTCAACTGTTGGTATTTCAATGAAGTTGAAACTGACAATCACCCGGCAATGTGGAACCCACTGGTGACCTTGGCATAGTTGTCACATTACCCTGTAGTGAATTGAGGCGAGAATGCAAGAAGAGGATGAAAAGACCAAACATGAGCACATTTTAGAGGAGTTCGAATATCAAAGAAAATAGTGAAATGTAGCAGTAACTTGGGGAAGCCTGTGGGAACATGAGAGGATTCTTTTACTATGAAAGATATTAAAAGAGGTTTTATATTAACAAGAATGATCCAGTAGAGAAGGAAAAATATCACGATCTTGAGAGAGAGAAAATTGTTGGAATGGCCCCAAGAGATGACACCAGAGTTCAAGTGTGACTCCTGATCTTCAATAGGAGTGTGCTCCATCCACTGTCACGAGTGAAGGTGGGGTGAATGGGTGTAGATGCATGTAGGTTGGTAGACACAACAGCACAAGTGTACAGAGATTCTCTTCTGATGGTTTCTGCTCTATCAACCACATAAGAAGCTGGGCCACCAGCTAAGAGAGAGGAAAGGAGGAGGGACTGCAGGTTTGAGAAAAGACTAGAAGATGTGAAATTGTGGTGCAAAAGAAGAGGGGAGCAAATACAGTCTGCAAGTATGGAACTGTGGCTTGGTTTCCTTGATTAGGGATATAGAGTGAGACAGTCAGAAGAATTGGATGTTTTTTCTCCAGCCTTGTTTAGCTTGGAGGTTGTCGGTGCTGAGCAGACGAGAGTTGGTTTAATCAGCACAGGGGTTAGTCAACGTCCAGTCATGAGACAGAAGGCACACCACTAAATAAAGCAGGGAACATTTAAGATAAATGGCAATACACACGTGAAAGATGGTTAACAACTAAACACGGGTAAAAGAGAACGCTAAGGTGCACAGAGGTAGCGACTGCAGAGAGTTGCTGCATGCCTATGTGCCAACCCACTGTGTCATGAGGTGGGGGGCGGGGAAGAAGGCCTCTTTTTTTCTCTTCCAGCCTTGCAGTCTCCCTCTCATGCTCCCTATGAGCAGAGCATATCCTGGAGAAACGTGTACAGAATCCAGCTCTTGTATCACAAAGCACGGCAAAGAGGGTTGGGTTTGGAGCTGAAAGGCAGTACCTTAATAACTGGCACACCCTGGTGAGCACAAGGGGAGCAGAGTGGGCAAGAAAAGGGAGGCTATATTATAATAATTATGAAATCTTATCTGGATAAAGAGAGAGGGAAGGAAAAGGGAGCAAGAGGCAGTAAAAAGAAGTAAGATTCCAGGCCACCGTACCCTGTAGCCTATTTGAATGGCACTCTATAGGGGGTGCAATGTATGCCCTGCACAAGGCTCTGGAATGCATTGCAAGACCCGGTGGGACCCAGGAAAGCCTTGGAGGAGGGTTCTACATGTGAGCAAATCTGATCTTGCTATGTCAGTTTTCAAAATCATTGTAAAGATCTACTAGACAGATCCTGTTGAAGAAAGTAAGTGGATAAAGGAATTCCCACTCAGGCACTAGCATTTACCATTAGGACTACGGAGAGGGCAAACTTCACCTGAACTATCATTATGCAGCATTGCAAAACTCAGGCATCTTTCAATGCATTTCCACTTTATTTTCTAAGCTAAGAAAGGGAAAACTAAAAGATGTAGTTCCAGTAATTTGTACAGCCAAACAACGAATGTATTAAGTATGTTTTCCATACTGCATAAAAATTCTCATATTCCCCTTCTCCTTTATTGCCTCCATCTCATCCTCCTCCCACCCTCTTAAGAATCATCGACCTAAACATGTAAATGTCTAATAGAGGAATTTCAGGTATCAGCAAGAGGCCACACAGAAAGTATCTCAGGCGTGAGGCATTTTACCCCACTAAAATCATGCTAGTTACTGACAGCCAACTCTGCCTGCCAGTAATTATAGCCTGTCAGAGTTCACAGGCTCTTGCATTTCACAGGGATGTGTGAATTGCACATGTCTTACATTTCTTAGTAGGGGCCCGCCCTGCAGCGATATTTTTACAAAATGACAGTTTTCAGGAATGTATGGGATCTTATTTAAGTGAAAAAATAAATAATAATAATAGTTATTTTTCACTATATGACTACAAAGGAGGCTGTAATTAATGAATTTGCAGAGTCAAGGACACTGCTAAAGGCATTAGCTCAAGTTTGCTTTTGAGCTGTTCATTTACTAGTCATTAGGAGACCCCAGACCCATTTGGGGCAACAGGTAGTGTGATCTTAATTCCTTTAACTTTTTTTTTTCTTCCTTAAACTAATTTTTTTTTTATTTTGGTAAGCTATACATAACATAAAAAATTGCTATTTTAGCCTACTCATCTAGATATCTCAAGGGTAAGCTGCCTCTTTTTAATCTACCTATGCAATATAAAATTAAGAGCCAATTACACCATCATCAAATAGAGGAGGGCTTTTAAAAGATAACTGGAGAGTGATATACAGGGTTTCCTAATCACTACACCTAATTGCAAAGAGGACTAAAGAATTTTTCATCAGTATCTGAACAATAATTAAATACAAATAATCAACTATGAACTTTCCATTATTTTAGCAGTGTGTTCTCTGAGGCAACCAAATTTTTCCCAGGAGGAAATAGATTAGTGTTTGCTGTAAATCAAATGTGTATGAAAAAAAAAAGAGTATTTAACAAGGTGGGAAATAAGAGAGATAAGACTACAGGAAAGTAGCTGCAGGAATTCCTGAGTCAGGAAGAGGCAGGAGAACTTTTGGAGGCTAAATGGAGAATTCAATAAAAGAAAAACCTACATAAACTTGAGATTGAAGGGTTAGGTAGAGGAGCAGGATAAAAAGGTGACCCAGGGATCATATATGTTAACCTGCTGGGGAAATCCGATCACAAGTTAACTTCCAGCCTGGACTTCATTCAACAGGGACAGATTCAGCTTCTATTTTTTTTGTTTTTACTCAGAGCAAGTTGATCACACTCAGAGTGGGTTTCCTCACTGTTGTGGGAGTAAAGATTACAGAAGGAAGGTTGTGCATTGGGGGTGAATGTGGGAAGTGGAAAAGTGTTCTTGCCCTTCTAAGTTCAGGAAATTCATTCACTCATTCTTTATGTAAACATTTCTCTGACATTTCCTAGGTTCCAGGTAAAAACGCTTTTTTCACAGTTGTGAGCAAGACCAACAAGTTTGTTCCTTTCATGGTCCTTACTATTTGGCTAAAGAGAAAGACAATACATATATAGGCAAACAAGAAAATATCAGGTAATAACATCCGCAATCAAAAAATTACAGAAGAATGGTGGGGCATGCATTTTCTTGCAGGGAATGAATTATTAGACACTTTTATCTTTCCTCCCTCCATCTTTCCTTCTGTCCTTTTCTTCCTTCTCTCCTTCCTTCAAACAGTGTATGAAGTCCATATTATATACCAGGCATATCTGGTTCATATTTTTATACTTCTCACCCAAGAGAAAAAGTACAGTATTTTGCACATAATAGGCCTTCAGGAAATTATTGAAAAGATTCAGTTGTTCACAAACTTAGGCTATCTGAAATGAAGAACATAAGATATCAAAAGAGGAAAGAAAAAAAATAAGTGTAATTAGCACAGAAACAGGTTAAAATTAGATGACAGTGAGCCTTATTGGCACAAATAATGACTACATCAATATGGCATTTGAAATAGCAGGACGCCATCATTTATCTCACTTTTGTGTCTCATCTGTCTTATGAATTTGGAGAAAGCAAGGCATTTTGCCAAATTTAGAAGCAATTCAAATTTTATGTATTAAGGCTTTCGACTGAAACTTGTACATGTCTGTATTTGAGCTCTGATTGCTGGCAAGATAAAATTTCCTAGTTAAAAGAAAATCAGTTCTTAAGATTATGAGAGAGAGGGGGGGAGAGAGAGAGAGAGACCCAATGTGCAGAGTTAATTGTAAAGAATCAGAAACAGATGGACTGATGTCTTCTTAAGAGGTGGAAGAGAAAGCAGAGGGGAAACCATGAGCAGCAGAATGCAATTTGGAGGTCATTGCTTTTGATCACAGAGCCTTAGTATGTTGGGTAACTAACAAGCTTAGGCCGATTTTCCCTGGTAAAGAAGCTTCGGATGACAGAAGCCAAATATTTTTTTCCTCTTAATTCTCCTGGTAATAGCAATTTATCTTTTTCAAGCAGTGGTGGAAATGGAGGAATGCACACGAATGCAGATGCCGGACCTCTCTGCCCACCTCATATGTAAATGTTGTAATAGGATTTACCTGACTTAGCAGTACAGTACAGTGGAGGCTCCCAGAATTCATTTTGATTCCTATCCTTGCTCACAAAGGATATATAGGTTTGTAGAAAAGATCAGCATTAAGCAGAAAAAGTCACAGCTACACTAACACTTTTGGGAAGTGTGGGCTTACCATAAAATACAAACCAATCTAAAATCCTAGTAACAAAGTTACGGCTGTCTTAGGGTGGCAGTGGCTTATCCACAATTGACTTAGGCAGATGTTGCGACTGGTATTATCTTCGTTTCAACATTCATGAATAAATTCCCTCAACCTAAGGCATATAAACACACGTTCATGAAAGAACCCACAACGACTCTCTTTATTTTTAGGAGATTACATAAAATATTTATGTCCCTCTGTCCCCCTAACCAATTACTTGCCCTAAGAAAAAAAAAATAATACACATGAAATGTGATTAAAAATTTACCTTGTAACAAATAACTTGCAGTTAACTCATTCATTTCCACATTTCTTCGTTCTCAGTCACAGTTGGGATGTATTGTAAAATAACTACCACTTTTGAACCTTTCAAACTGGAAATACTCCATATCAATGGTGGCAGGCAAGTCAAAACACAATGTAGATTTCGTATCAATCAGAATGTCAAATGATCTCATTAGAGTTTCAGGTCTATATGTGGGTGCATTTCAACTACTCCGCTCTTCCTGCATGGAAGTTTAGCAAAGATTAAGTCATTTACCAGAGACAGTTGGCTAAGGCAGCTGAGTGGAGGCTTTGATGAAATGTGTCAGTCATTTTCCAGCAACTCTGCCTTAGACAGTAGGCTGTCGGGAGTAACCACTGTCACAGAGCTATTGCCAAAGTGGTTACAATTCTTTTGACAGAACATTTCTCCTCTAAATTTTGTCTTGAACTTGTGTGTGAGCCTTTTCCCTTTATGACTGTATTTACCATTAAAATTAACTTTCTGAACATCATAGTCTGGAATTACTTTTAGAAAAAAAATTGGGGGGAGTAACAAGCTGAAGATGAGCTTTAAAATTTGTATAAAGAAATAGCAATACATAAATAGTACATAATTAAACAATGAATGTCACACAGTATCCCATTTATATAATATTTTGTCCCAGGTTTGACTTAAATTTAACTACCTACTCTTAATTAGCTTAATACAGAAAATCAAATATTGTTTCTGTTCTTGTCCCTCCCATAAGCCTGAAGTATATCCAAATGTCTGGTGGTGCTGGGACACCGTGTAAACTCTAAACAGCTGCTTGTGGCATATTTATTTAAAGCAGAAAAATCTCGGCCTTCCAAGGGTCTTGGTAACAGATCACTCCAGGAAGTAACTATTCCAGATACTGAACTTTCAAATACTGCTACTCCTCTTTTTTCTGAAAAATTGATAGTGATAAGATCCTAATAAAATTCGGAGTCTTTGAGCATAGGCACACAAATATCACATAAAACAACAAGCAAATTTAACGTGTAAGAAAATGAATTTGAAGCAATGCCCTTTGTTATTAAAACAGTGCTTTTACTCAAACTTTAAATATTTTCCTTATATTTAAAAAAAAAGCTACTTTAAATTTATCTTATGTAAAAATCAGCACAAGGTCCATGATTTTTGTTTGAAAGTGCTTCATGGAATTCTTAGCCACACACACTGTTTTTAGGTAACAACCTGGTTGTGGCTGAGTAGACTAATGAAAGCTATTAACCTGGGCATCATCACTGCCAAATGGCAGCAGAGAATCTTCTAGTTCAAAACTATCCTCTCAAATTATCTTGTGTGTGTTCTCCAAAATTCATCATAGGTTTTTAAATGCCGATTGAAGACTTTAGTGAAAGATACATATTAAGGAAATAGAACCAAACAGTGGAAGCATTGTTAAATATTTTGCTTAATATAAAGGAACTTCATTTTGGGTTAATTTTTTTAGAGAGAAAACCTTACCTTAAAAATTTTTAAGTTGTGTTTTGAGATCTTGAAAACTTTTTGTAGGTGAATAATCAAGTGGCATTGATTTAAGGAGGCAAAAGACATGTCAACAGATAATTATAATAAAATGTGATAAGTGCTATTGTAAGGATTTGTGCCAAGTCCTCTGAGTGGGCTCCTCCCCTTCCATATGGGGATTTTGGCAATGACAGAATCAGGGTGTGGGTGAATTTGCTGAAGTGATTGCAATCAGGTCAGGGGATTAAAGAACTCTTGAAGTAGGGACTTAAAACAGTCTTTCTACTGATGGTATGTTGAATATGAAGGAAATAATGTTAAATAAGTTAAAAAAAGGACATTATTAAGATTATCTAAGAACTCACTCTGGCATTCTAATTGAAATTAAAATTCCACCTAAAATGGAACACAGTTACAATGCTTAAAATTTATATAGCATTTTGTACTTTTCAGAGTAATTTCTCATTGTGTTAACATTTGCTTTAAAAAGTAATTTCATTTTTAATATAGTCATTCATATACTATTTATTCATTCATTCATTCATTCAACAAATATGCTCTGTGCCAGATACTATGTCAGGAATTGGTAATTCAAACATGAATAAGACATTGCTCCTGTGCTTACAGGATTCTATTCTTGCGAGACCGTGAGCATCCTTGGAGGGAAAGGTATTTGTAGCATCTAGGTACTCACTGTCTGTCTGTTGAATAAGCATTTGAGTTTATGAATAAAGGAATGCATGTGTTGATCAAGTTGGCAAATAAGGGATTCTTTTACCAAATAGAAGTTTGGGCAGGATAAAATAATAGGTACTAGAGCCAGCAGTCCTGGTTTTAAGTCTTAGCTTGGGTGTACCAGTATGACACTAGAACATTTATTTAACCTTTTCCAGTCTCATTTTCCTCAATTTGGGAATAAAATAACATCTCTCCCCAAAGGTCATTATGTGAAAGTGTGAATATGAACGTGCTTTCTAGGAAATTGAACAGGAGCTAAGGAACTGGATGACTTTATAAATAAAGGGGTATCAAGGATGTTGCTTAAAATATGTGAAGACAGAAATAATTGAAATGAGATGGGGCTTATAGGCAGTGGGTTAGATGACATGAATGATAATGACACTATTATTATTAGTACCTTCACTATCGCCAACACCAATAATATGTTGACAGTTTACCAAACATTCTCCATAATCTGTTAATATTCATAAAAACTTGTAAAACACTCATTTTATTTTATATTCAGATGCATCAAGTGACTTGTCTAAAGCCATAGTGCAAGTAACTTGACTCAGCTCCTATGAAGCCATGTCCACTGCTATTTCATGTAAGAGGTCTGTTTCTTTATCCTCTAAAAGCCAGATGTCAGAGTGTTGTGCAGAGTGGACTGGGGGAACAGAAATTTTCCCTGGGTACTCAGCAGTATTTGCTACAGGGTGCCATAAATTGTTTTTCACATATGTGCATTTTCTCCATTATGAAGTGAAAACTCCCTGAGAACAGTAAACACAATTTTATTCTCCCTTTTCATTCCATACACCTCCAAGGGCAGGAGATGTACCTAATAGACTGGATAAATAAAATTTAGTGATTGCTAATGTTATAATAAATAGTTATTACAAGTTTGCTTTCCATTCAAATAGCTTATTTGTGAACTGCTAGCAACTCCTTCCCTCTTTCACACACGTAGATACAGATTTCCCTAGGGAGCCCATTTCTTTTCCACATCCCTGCTGCTAGATCCCTCTGGCGTATCCTGTAACCAGAACATCGTGGCAGCCTCTTAGGGGAGGGCCGTTTCTGAGCACGCCTCCTTGCTGCCATGCAGCCCACGACCGACCGTGATCCTTTTTTCCATATACGTAGCACAAGGCACATCTAATCGGCAACACATCATCTCATATTTTTTTTTTCTTCTTGTTCTCCATTCTGCAAACTTCAATATTTGATTCAGCTTATTGAAGGAAGAAAAGACAGAAGGAAGAACAAAATAGGTCGATGTAGAAAGAGTGAAGAAAAAAAAATCTTAAATATATGTTGGACTTTAAAACATTATTTGTATTCAAAATTAATCAGTGTAGGTCAGTCTCCTTTAACAACTAGACTATGAGCTTGTTTATAGAATGGAAGCTTGGGTGAAACCCAACTGTGGGAGAGACGCCCATTTTTGTTGTGTATGATGCTGCTTCTGCTAGTGTAAGATCTGTCTGGCTCTTATTAAATTTTATCATGCCAGGCTCTTTCTCTCCTGGCCTGATCTTCTTAGAAAGCAGCTGGCAAGGGCTTCAAAGGGTGGCCCGCTGAAACTAACCATGCTGTAGGTTTCTAACCACAAAAAAATCTCTACCCAGTAATTCTCAATCAGCAGGCTCTAAATGAAACACCTTGGGAGTGTCTTCAACTATCTGGGCCCACTCATCCTCCCTCCAGTGAGATTTTAGAATGTCTAGTGGGGCAATGGACATGTGAGATTTGGAAAAGCTTCCTAGTTGGTTCAACTCCTCTGCTTATTTTGCTCTGAGAATTGCTGGCCTAGTGGTTAAGAACGTGACCTTTTGATTCAGTCACTTTTGAATTCAAATTCTGGCTCAGCTACTTGTTGGCTCTGTGACTTTGGGAGAATTACATAACCTCTCTGATGATCTTGTTCTCTCATTTGACAAAAGTAGTTAATAATTCCTCAAATATTTAGACATAAATTTATTGAAATATGTGCAAGACCTGTACACTAAAAACTAAGAAACATTGCTAAGAGAAATTAAAGAAGATGTAAATATGCGAAAGGATATATTCCTATTTTGGAAGACTTAATATAGTTAAGAGTAATTCTTCACAAACTGGTCTATAGAGCCAATCTAATGCCAATAAAAATCCTAGTGTGAGTGTGATTTTTATAGAAAATGGCAAGTTGATTCTAAAATTTATAAAGAGACACAAGGGATCTAGAACAGATAAAAACAGTTTTGAAAAGGAGAAAAGAAGATGGAGAATGTATACCCCTTGATTTCAAGACTTAACACAGTACTCAATATAGTATGATATTGGCATAATGAAAGGTATATAGATAGATGGAAAAGAATAAAGTCCAGACATATATTGTTAATTGATTTTTGACAAAGGTGCCAAGATAGTTCAATAGGGAAAGAATAATATTTTTAACAAACGGTGCTGAAAAATTGGCTATTTGTATGGGAAAAAAAGAATCTCCACTGACTTCAGGACACACACTAAAATAAACTAGAGATGGATCATAGGTCTAAAGACAAATGATAAAACTATAAAACACCTAGAAGAAAAGATGGGAAAAATCTTTTTAACATTGGGGTACACAAAAGTTTCTTAGGCCACAAAGCACTAACCATACAAGAAAATAGCTTATAAATGGATTGCATCAAAATGAAAAGTTTCTGTTCTTCAAAAGACACCATTGAATAGATGAAAAGGAAAGCACCAAACTGAGGAAAAATTAGTTAATATCTAATAAAAAACTTGGATCTAGAATAGATTGATAACTCTTACAACTTAATAAGAAGACAACCCCTCAAAATGAACAAAAGATTTGAACAGATTCTTAAAAAAAGAAAACATATAATGGCCAATAAACACATGAAAAGATACGCAATATCATTAGTCATTTAGGGAAACTCAAATGAAAAACAAGATGAAATACTACTTTACATCCACTAGAATGGATGAAGTGAACAAAGACTGACAATACCTAGTGTTGATGAGGACGTGGAACAATTAAAACATATTTTGCTGAGAGGAATGTAAAATAGTACAATCACTTTGGAAAACAGTTTGGCGGTTTCTTCTAAAATAAATATACACTTACAATATACCCACAGATTCCACACCTAGGTATATATTTAAAAGAGATGAAAACATATGTCCACCAAAGGGCTTGCACACAAATGTTCATAGCAGCTTTCTAAAAGTAACAGTCCCAAACTGGAAACAACTCCAATGTCTGTCAATAGATGAATGGATAAACAAATTGTTTCATAGACGTACAATAGGATATTATCACTCAGCAATAAAAACGAACTACTGATACAGCAACAGTGATGAATTTCAAAACATAATGCTGAGAAAAAGAAATTAAACACAAAAGATTATTATTATTATTTTTTATTTCAGCATAGTATGGGGGTACAAATATTATGGTTACGTACATTGCCCATGCCCGCCCCCCTGAGGCAGAACCTCAGGCATGACCATCCCCCAAACGTTGCACTTCACACTCATTATAAAAACAAAAGATTATGTTCTGTATAATTCCATTTTAGTGAAATTCTAGAACATGTAAAAGTAACCTCTTATAACAGTAATAAGATCAGTGGTTGTTTGGATGTAGAAAGGGAGCAGGGTTAACCTGAAAAGACATCCAAGGGAATCTTTTGGAAATGTTCTGTATTTTGATTTAGGTGGTATTTATATAATATATTCATTTTTCAAAACTCATCAAACTCTACACTTAAAATTGAGCGCATTTTATTGTTTAAAATTATACCTCAATATAGTTGACTTTAAAAAATCCTGCCTCCCATAACTGCTATGAAGAAAATAATTTATACACATGGACACATGATATATACATAAATGTAATTACTTGCTAAGAGATATATATATATGTGTATACACACACACACCTGCGCACACACACATACAGTTGACACTTGAACAATGTGGGGATGAGGGGAACTGACCCCCAGTGCAGTCAAAAATCCACTTGTAACTTTTGACTCTCCCAAACTTAACTACCAATAGTCTACTGTTGACCAGAAGCCTTACCAGTAACATAAACAGTGATTAACACATATTTTGTCTGTTATACATATTATGTACTGTATTCTTACAATAAAGTAAGCTGGAGGAAAGCAAATATTATCAAGAAAATCATAAAGAGAACAAAAGTATATTCACTATTCATTAAGTGGAAGCGGATCATCATAAAGATCTTCATCCTCATCATCTTTAAGTTGAGGAGGCTGAGGAGGAGGAGGAAGAGGAGAGGTTGGTCTCGCTGTCTCAGGGGTGGCGGAGCCGGAAGCTGCATATAAGTGGACCCACACAGTTCAAACCCACGTTGTTCAAGAGTCAATGTGTGTGTATATATAATCCATGTATATGTGTTTTATATATATATATATGCACACATAAAATCTATATGCAAAATACTATACTTGCTAAGGAATATATGTGTGTGTGTATATATATATATATAATTTTTCTTTGCATCTCTAAAGGCTGGAAATAAATCCAATGAGTAGAAATCACAATGTGGGAGAATTGGCCTTGACCCATCGTATTATGTGGTTTTCAGATGTTTTGCCTTTGCTGAAGTAAGAGGGAGAACTCGCCTTACCACAAAGTAGCTCATTTCTTCTATGACTGGCTCTAGCTGTTAGCAGTGAGAAACCCCATCATACTCAAGAGAAGACTCTATACTTTGAATTCCATCTCTGCCATGTACTAGTACATGGCTTTGGACATGTTGCTTAACCTCTCTGAGCTCATTTTCCCCAACTTTATATTGGCACTTGCCTCATACAGTTTTTGTGAAGAACTAATACATACATGATACTTAGAACAGGATCTAGTCATTAGTAAGTACACATTATATTATTATATGTTAACTACTACTTACAGTTATTACCTTTCAGGGAAATTGAGGTGGAGATTTCTGTGTGAAGTGAGAGGTTGGCCAAGATGATCTCTAAAATTTCATGCACTTCTATGTTTCAGTAGGCTCAGCATATTGGGAAGCACACTTCTTTTCAGAAATTTGCCCATCATTGAAAAGTGATGCCCAGCCTTGATTGTAGAATTATCTTCCATGCAAATTTCAAAATGGTAAATTTCATCTGGATATGATTTCACATGAATTTTTCAGGCCAGTTAAAATGCCTGAAGATGAGGTTGAATTTTCTTTCCAACAAGTCCTTTATCCATGTTCCTGGGTCACCTTTCATGCATGATATTCTCACTGAGAAAAAAAGAGTGAGTCGCATGTCCTTTTCTGTTTTTTTCCTAAGCATTCTACTAAAGTATAGAGGGTATATTATGTGTTATGAGAGTTTTTTGAACATATTGTGTAACAGTCTGAGATAGGTAAATAAATCTCTACCCAACTATGCATCAATAAATATTTATTGAACACACATTATGATACAGGCATTGTGCTAAGCATTGGAAATCATATTAATCACTTAATGTCCAAATCAAGTACTACGTAAAAAATATCTGATCCACATAAGTATCATTACCCATCGCTGTGTAGCAAAACACCTCCCAAATTAATGATTTTTTTGTGTTGGGCTCAGCCAGGCAGTTCTTCTCATCTTGGTTGTGGTCAGCTGCACCTTGGGTGGGCAGCTGTGCTTCTGGGAGTAGGTTGGATGTTGGCAGCAGTTATTGGGTGGTTGGGCCACATAGCTGTCATTTTCCATCAGGCTAGCCTGTGTTTTTTTGCAGAGGCAGGAGTTTAAGAGAAAAAGCTGAATGTACAAGGCCTTCAGACCCTAGGTTTAGAACTGGCACACTATCCTTTTCAGCAAATCCTGTTGACCAAAGCAAGTCACAAGCCTATCCCAGATTCAAGAGGTGGAGAAAGAAGTTATACTACTTCATGGGAAAAATCTGGAAATTCATGTTACAAAGAGCATAGATACAGGGAAGACAATAATTGGGGCCATTGGTATAAGCAGTCTACTACAAGAGGCAATCGTCAAGTCGATGGATTAGAAATGCTAATATAAAACCCTGTTATAGAGTCAGACACTCTGCAAGATGTTGTAAAAGATTAACCACATTTACTGTATAAAGCTTCTTGGAAGTAATAGAAAGGTGGGTCACACCAGGGCTGTGGTCAGATCTGACTTTTTTTTCCACGTAAGCAGTGTTCCCAACAGATGTCCAATAAGCTGACAGTTGTTTAAAATTTTTAAAGGAGCAGATAATATCAATTACAGAATTGTAGTGTTCAGAGTAAATAGCCAGCAATGTGAATGTTCTAGAGGTACGAAGATTAATGATACAGCGTGAGAACCAGGGACTTCTGTTTACAGACAAGGCGTTAAACTCTCACGGCAGCTCTAGCGAAGATTTCGGAATTAACGGCTAATTTCAAACAAAGCATTTAATGTCACCACTTGAAATGTTTCAGTAATAATTCAAATGGTTTAATTCTAAGCCACTTATGATTAAATTTCAAATATGCTAAGGTATTATTAGACATTTATGGGAAAAATCATTTTTCCCCCTGAAAATTGAATGTTCTTCTTTGACAATGATTCAAGTTATGATGGGGATTCTTGTTTCCTTTTAATTATAGCCCAAACACTTACACGGATAAAGCAGCAATATGATCACTATTTCATTTTGGAGCTATTATTACCGAAATGCAAAATATCTCAATCTCTAACCCTCTCCCCCCTCCCCCTAGGTTTTCTTTTTAATCCCATAAAAGCATCTGTCTTTGATTTCAAGTGGGGTACCTGCTGTGCAGGATGCAGTGCAAATCCAATTTGTGTGTAACAAAACCAAATGGGCTGAAATGAACTCTGCATTTTAAAGATGTTTTTGTTTAATCATCACCATCACTCGTCTTTAATGAATGCATAATCAAGTTAAACTTCAGGCAAGAAATGGAATGGCTCTTCTTGAGAAAGAGAAAGTAACTTCTCGTGCTATCTCTCATTGCTGATTTGCTTCCTATTCCTGTGTTGGCAGGAAAGAAAGAGGAAAGATCTTCCAATGCATGCTATGGCAAACTATTGAGAGCCATGACATGAGCAGTATCACTGCTCATTTTTTCTGCTTTCATGGTGTTTAGGGTTAGGGTTCCTGGGTTCCTCCCTTTTCCTGCATCTTACAGAAGACAAGAGGTATAAGAGAGTAGTTTAGAGGCGGATACACCATCAGGCATTTCTGTGCTACATATATTTGATCTAAATGTTGGTATATAATTTCTTAAGTACAGAGGTTTGTTTTGAAAGTGAAACATCTGTGGTTCTTTCTTTTAGAAGGAGAGAATCTCTTACAAAGACCTCAGTGTGTTGGATGACTTTTATATAGTCATAATACTATTCAGATGGATCGATTACAAAGAAGGAAATGAGATGAGAAAATGTTTTATAATGATAGATCCTTATAGATCACCTAATTTACTCATTTTCCAGATGAGAAAGCCCAGCACCAAATGAGCATTGACTAGCATGGGGTCAGACGGTCAACGAATGGGAGAGTCAGAGCTGGAACACTGGTCTCTTGATCCTCAATCTTTCCAAAGCACTGTTAAAATGTAACATTGTGTTACTAGAGAGATGTGTTACAACAGTGGTGGCAGAACTCAAAGGAAATATATTCTAGAAGAATCATTAGGGGATAAACTGTCTACATGAACTTTGTATTCAAGGTGAGTGTGGATGACAATAGGGTTAGGTACAATGTATGAAACTCAAAATACCGTTTTCAAACAAAAGATCTAGGGATTGATAAGGGTGTCAGAATGCAATACTTTATGTCTTCTGATTATTTTTAATGGATACGAATTGAGATTGATTTTATTTATAGCTGAGTCCACACTATGGGATTTGTAAAACTCTGAGATGGACAGCTTGCACACCTGTATTTATGCCTGAAATTCCAACCTTGCGTTATTTTTATGTGCTATTCTGTTAGGAAAAAAATTCCTCTGGAGAAATAACACTGTGGACCAGCATCTGTCCTTTACCCTTTAATTTCAAAAGATTCATCAATTTCCTTTTTGATTAGAAATATCTTACTGGGAACAAGGTCTTGTGATTGCATATGACTGTTAAGTCTTGATGATTGATGGAAAAGATAAAGAGGTTGGAGAAAGAGTTCCAGTACAGGCTTGGAGGCTCTGCAGTGAGGTGGTGTAGGAGGCAAGGGGATGGACCCAAACCGAGAAAGCCTCAAAGCTAGATGCACCTATGTGCAACTTGTTTGAGGGTGGCTGCCCCCTGAGTTAAGTAACTTGGAGAGCGATAGATCCATGTATGTTCCTTTGTCCTTAACCTGTTTAGCTTTTTTAAATTTCAATTTAAATCTGTGTTTTACCTTTACCTGTCCTACTCAGATAAGGATCTAAATGTTGGGTTTTAAATGGTTTTAAAATTTCTCATGTGATGGGAAAAAATTTATAAACATAGTAATTAAATTGCATTCTAGGAGAATATCATTTACGTTTTATCTTACATTGACTAAATCATTTCATGTTAGAACGCCACCAAGTACCTTTCAGTAACATTATTCGAGGGAGATTAACAGACACGTGTGTTCTTTCCTCACTGAAAGATTTCAATTCCCATATTGCACTAGGCAGTCAATGAGACCCTTTGACCTCTCAAACTTTTTCATTTTTCTTCTTATCGACAAAAAGGAAGACTCCTTTCAATATTGGTGTATTCTGTGCACCCGAGGCCAAAGGTCATCCATGTAAATGGACCAAGTTAAACAATCTATTATGTGCAGATTTTTTTTTTGGAAGAAGTTAATGTCATTAGGTACTTTGCTTTAAGGTGGTAGATAATTTTGAACAGTGGACTATGACCCAGATGTCCACAAATGAGATTATACTGGTTAAATGAACCCTAGATGCAAGTATAGTGGCTACCAAAGGGTTCCATTTACAATAATTAAAAAATTATTAAAACCTGATATCTTTTAAGACCCTTTGCAGTATAAGAGTCGCTATCAAAATCATAACATATCTTTGTACTGATAATTCAGTTGTTATCAACCCACATGGCCACTGGATGTCCCCACTCTTCCTCAAATGCAGCCAAGGCATCACTTAACTGGCAGTTATAAAAACAATGCATTTTCCAGGGAACCTTCAGAAAGATCCTGCAAGAGTTCTGGGTGTGCTTAGCAGCATTGCTTGCTCCTGGCAATAGCAGGACAGATTAGAAACGGGTGACTTAAGAGACTGAGTTCAGTGGGAGGAATTCTTTGGCTCATGTCACTCTGTCGTTGCATATTTACTTCCATAATTCTTTCCAATTCCCAGTTTTTCTAAAAAACCCTAAAACGGGAGTAGGTCTGAGGATACTTCTATTGTAATTAGTGGAGGTGAAACAAGTATGAGTTGGGAAGGGTGACAACATGGGCGAATAAGAAGGCCAACTTTGCAAAATACATGAGAAATTGCCTCATGGGAGTGAAGGATTTAAATATATAGTATTCTTTATCATGGTAAAAGGTCTGAATTTTGATAACTCATTTTTTCTCAGCAGTTATACCTAACTGGTAATAACTGTGCAGAAATTGACTGAACGTTGGACTTAGAGTTAAGAGACTGAGAGTTGAATCATATTTCAATTACTTAGTTGCTTCATGACATTTGGAAAAGCATATTTTGTGTCTCTGAACCTCAGGCTCTTGTCTGTAAAATGGGGTAATATAGCACTTTCTTTAGATTTGTCAAGAAGCCCAAATGATCCTTTTTATATGAAAGGGTCTAGGACGCCGGGGTTACAGAATAAATGTGAAATTTGTTAAGAATTTGGGAGGCGATTAAAAGTTAAAAAAGGATTTTAAATCTTCAGAAGATCTTTGGTCTAGTTAAAATGGAAAATGGATTTAGTATTACTCACGATATATTTTACGATTCATTCAGAGTTAGTAAAAATTATTTAACTACATCAGCTCCCCCTTTGCAATTGTCCAAAAGGGAGAATTACACATAGCTAGTGAATGTGTCACCTAAAAACAAAACACCCCAAAGCCTTGGAAAGTGCAACCTTCTTAAAAGAAAAGCACTACAGATAATTAGTTAATTCTTAGGATTTATAGAGAAGGCAGGAGAGTTCAAATGAAATGAGTTTCTTAACTGATGAGTAGCTGAAGCACAGAACTCCATGCAAAGTTGAGGCAAAGTGACTTTGCCCCATCAATCATTTCATGCCAGTATCGACATCAAATTAAGAGGACAAAGTGCAGTAAAATTTATGTCATGTGTTCTTTGCCTAGGGTCTGAAACAGTCAGAGGATATGGAAAACTGAGGATTTTCTTCTCTGAACAGGTTTGGTCAGGCTCCTAAACGAAGTCTCGTTGCTGTCATTCCATTCTACCACCAGACTATTTTATTTTCGTTTAGGGAAAACAATAAAACTTGCCTGTAACTAAGGAGCATCTCAGCACTCAGTTCCTGCTGGGAAAACAGCATTGGATCTTATCTATCTACTGGGAGAGTGCTCGCACTCACTTCTAAGCACTGACTACAGACTCCTCATTAGTATTTCTCAAAGAAGGAAGCCTACTTCATTTTTTGGCCATGTATTCTCTACAATAGTACCAATGTCACTCTATAGATGAGAACAAAATTCAGATAGTACTTCTGGCATTGGAAACTTAAATAAAAGTTAACTCACGGATACAGTCTCACTTTAATGACTGAGAGTACAATTCAAAGGTTTTTATTAGCTTTGGCTTGGCTGATTCAAAACTGCAGAGAGGTTTGGTAGTTCACGAGTGGGGTGGATGAAGAAATCATCCAATTGGGTCCATGCCAAGGCATAACTCTTGTAAATTGGCTTTGGCTAGCCTATCAAAAGCTATTACTGACCACATTTTGTAAAAAGAATCCACTTATGATGTAACACGCAAGGTTGTGCATGCAGCAGATTACAGGTCCTGATGCTTTTAAGATCTTTCGATTTAAGACATAGACATGAATTTACCAAGAACTGGGGTAAAGTCTCATTGATGTTTTCCTTTTTGGGAAACCAATCCTACACCTTGATTATAAATTAAGCACTTTTGCTCATTCAATAACTACCAATGGGAGAGCAATATTGCCTATGGGGACTAAAAATGATGCAATTGAAATTAGTTTTCCAGTTTGGGTAATAGCTTGACTTTATCCAAACTGTTTCCCCATGCTCCCATGTGTTCTAGCTATTTTCAGTTTGGAAGATGGCTAAATAAATAAAGGGTCAGAGTGGAACTGCCAAGCAAAGTTGGCTCTTCTGTTTGAGAATTGAACTGCAACCTAATTGGCTTTAACCAGCTGAGTTACCAATCACAAAAGTCTCACCTGAGTGTACCAGAATCATTCAGGAAACTTGTTTACAGCACAGAGTTTGGGCCCCATTCCTAGAGATTTTGATTCGGTAGATCTATGGTAGGACCCAAAAATCTTTCTTTGTCTTTTTCTGTTCTGTTCTTTTTCTTTTTTTTTTTCTTTGAGATAGTCTTGCTCTGTTGCTCCAGTTAGAATGCAGTGGCATCATCACAGCTCATTGCAATCTCAAATTCCTGGGCTCAGATGATCCTCCTGCCTCTGCCTCAGACTCCTGAGTAGCTGGGAATCCAGGAGTGTGTGCCACCACACCCAGCTAATTTTTTCTACTTTTGGTAGAGACGGGGTCTCACTCTTGCTCAGGCTGGTCTCTAACTCCTGAGCTCAAGTGCTCTGCCTGCCTCTCCTCCCAGAGTGTTAGGATTATAAGTGTGAGCCATTGCGCCCAGCAAGAATCTGTATTTTTAATGATTTCTACTGGTGATTCATTCTCAGATGGTTCTTGTGCCAAACTTTAAGAAACACTGGTGAATGATGTCCGAGTCATTTGAATTTACTGGAGGAGACTAGTTATGGTGCTGGAGGAAGCAAAACTTTACCTTCCTCCTAAGGGAAGAGAGGTGATATGGAAAGGGGGGACTGGGGGTCGAGGGAGGCAGGGAGGACAGAAAGTTGGCTAGGCGTCTGCAGTATTGCATGCAGGAGTCAAACTTAGGCTGGTCCCAGGGTCTGACTTTCGGCTCTGCCACTTATTAGCTGTGTAACTTGGGCAAAGCGCTCTGTTTCTTCATCTGTAAAATGGGAATGGTAATAGTACTTATCCCATAGGGTTGTTGTGAAAATAGAATGAATGAATGTAAGTGAATAAAAGTGCTCAGAACAACATCTGCCTAGTGAGTGCTGGATACAGGTTAGCTGTTACTACTTCTACTTCAGTGCTTTTCTGGGAAGGACAGGGATGCAGGTAGAGCTGGAAAATGAGGCAATGAAATGGGGTCATTTGGAACAGAAGGAAAAAATGTGGAGTTTGTGAGCCTTTAAACTGTGCCAAGCCATTTTGTGTCTAGACTTTAGTTATCATAAGATCTCTCTATCTTATTAACTTGTCTATATTTGAACTTCTACATTTTCAGATTTAGTTTTGGATTTTGGTTTGGTTTTGCTTCTTGGGAAAGCCTGTATGAAAAATTTCAGCATTGATATAAAGGAATTAATGCCCCTTAGCATTAATTCTTGGGCTTCAGGGGGCCTCTGAAATAAAAATTTGCCTGTATTAGGTACTTAAGTGCATTTGTGGATCCCCAGGTAAAAATTTTTTCCCCACCAAATTCTGTAAGAGTACGGAGACACAAAAAAGTTAGAAATCATCCTCTAGGAGCCAGCTTCTTTGTGGTTTCTTCCTCACCCTACCTTCTATGATCCCAGGGCAGTGCTGCTCAACCAACGGCACTTTTGCTCCCTTCTCCTCTGGGGGCATTTGGCCATCTCTTGAGATATTTTTGGTGGTTATAACTAGGTAGTGCTGATGGCACCCAGTAGGTCGGGGCTGCTGCAAAATATCCTATAATGCACAGGGCAGCCACACACAACAGTGGATTCTCTAGTCTAAAATGTCAACAGTGTTGAGGTTGAAAACCTTGCCTTAGAGGTAAGAGGTAACATCTGCAGAAGCCCAGCTGGGGACTGGAGGCAGGTCTGGTGAAGCTGGACACTACTTAGTGGGGAGAAGTGGCCAAGCTGGGGACAAGGCAAATCAACATTCCTTTCCTTCTGGGCTGTTCCTTTAGCAATGGTATGGGCTTCCTGCCAGTGCTATGTCAGAGGCCAATGGCAATGAATCTTCATTTTTGTGGAGATACTCCTACCAACACTCTCTTTGGGTCTTCATAACTTGGTAGTATGGGGGCACACTCCTGCCACGTTGAGTCTTACCACTTACTCCACTCATAGGTCGGATACTAGGCTCACTTAAAATTTAGATGTTTGATTCAGAAGCAGGCACATTTAAATTTCTTTTTCTATAGCATAGACTTTATCAGGGGAGACATTTCCTCACTTGGCTAATGGAGTCCCTATAATAATTAGCACTAATTGAGATCCAGGTAGGCAGCTTAAGCAGAAAGGCTGACAACTAAATCACTCATGGTGGTGACCTAGGGGACTAATCTCACAGGTCCTCATTTAGTCACATGAATGAAGAAGAGGGAGGCAGAATTGAATGAGATTAGTGAGTTAGTTTTCAGGAAGCATCACATTTGTTATAAACAAACAGCAAAATATTTATTTGGGCTAAATGCTGTGGATTAAGCACACACACACACACACACACACTTCTCTCAAGGAGAATCTGATCTCTCCCTAATCATAGACAGAGATCATAGGGCCAGCAGGATTATTCTTTGAATAATATATAGGTTCCATCCAGCCTCCTGGGGACAAGATCACATGGGTCCCAGTTGTGTCCATAGAGTGTCTTTGTGTGACTCTCACTTAACTTTTCTTCAGTTTCTACATTATTAAAACAACCTAACTAAACTTGTATTATTCTCTGTTCTGTGAAATCCTTTCCCTACCTCTCAATAAGTACATTTGGAGGTGAGGCCAAAATCAGAGAGAGCTATGAAATGTACAGACATGTGAGTTCATTAACTTTCTAGAGTTATTTGCTAGTTTGTGGGGAAAATGCAGTGGGTGTGAGAGAGCAAGTCATTTAGAAAGAAGACATCCCTTTTAGACAGTCATAGATGAGAAAAAATGCAATGAAGAAAACTGGAAGATTCCAGGTACCTGCTATGGAAAACAAGATGTGCTCTGTCGAGACTTTGGCTTTGTCATGTAGAACCTAGGGAAGAGAAACCAACCAAAGTTCACAGGATTTTGACAGTTTGTCTCTAATCTTTCTCATGAGAGTACAGAATGAGAAGTGGTCTGGATTGTGTGAGGGCAAGTTTTCTATAATCCAAGACAAACGTGGCAGATGCTAGATCTGTAAGTGTTAGCAATCTTTGCACTATTGTTCCTAGGAATTTTCCAAGAGGAGAGAAAAGAAAAAATCAACTGGACTCTACATCCAGCTTTGCCACTCACTGTCTGAAAAAAAGGTTTCTTCATATGCCACAGAGAAGGGATTGAACCAGATGACATTTAAGATCCCATTAGGAACAAAATTTTTGTAAACTCAACTCCATGATGTTTCAAGAACATTAAATTCAGTCCAAAACAATTTTCTATGACATAAGTTTCTATGAGAAACAAAATAATGTTTCTGTGATCTGTGTATAACCCTGAAACTCCTCAATCCTGAACAAGATCTCAAATCTGACCTTGTCCCAGCCAAATTCATCATTAGAATTAATTTACTGCTAGTGAGTTCCAAGCGTGAGCCTAAATTGCTGCCACCTCAGACAGTTAGACACATCTGCTCCTGTTGCAAAACCAAGCCAGTGAGGTCACCCACCAGGAGCCTATTTGCACAAGAGATCTGTCAACTCTATGTGTTCTCTGTCTCAGAAAGAAATCTTGGTGAAAAATGTGCTAGGCGCTCAAGCTTGCTGTAACTACTAGCCTTGGTAGTCAAGAGTTTTTTTTTTTTTTTCAGAGTATGATGGGGGTACAAATGCTTTGGTTATATAAATTGCCTTTGCACCACCTGACAAGCATGCCCATCCCCCAAACAGCATGCACTACATCTGTTAGATGTGAATTTACCCATCCCCTCCATCCCCTTCTCACCTGCCTGACACCCTATGAATGTTATTTCCCATATGTGCACATTAGTGTTGATCAATTAGTACCCATTTAATGGTGAGTACATGTGGTGTTTGTTTTTCCATTCTTGTGATACTTCATTTAGGAGAATGGGCTTCAGCTCTATCCAGGATAATACAATAGGTAGTTCATCATTGTTTTATGGCTGAGTAGTACTCCATGATATACATATACCACATTTTATTAATCCACTCATGTATTGATGGGCACTTGGGTTGTTCCCACATCTTTGCAATTGTGAATTATGCTGCTATAAATATTCAAGTGCAGATGTCTTTTTTATAGAATGTGATATTTTCCTTTGGGTAGATGCCCAATGGGATTATTGGATCAAATGGTAGTTCTACTTGTAGCTCTTTGAGGTATCTCCATATTACTTTTCACAGAGGTTGTACTAGTTTGCAGTTCCACCAGCATTGTATGAGTGTTCCTATCTCTCCGAATCTATGCCAACATTTGTTGTTTTGGGACTTTTTGATAAAAGCCATTCTCACTGGAGTTAAGTGATATCTGTGGTTTTGATTTGCATTTCCCTGATGATTAGAGATGTTGAGCACTTTTTTATATGTTTCTATCCATTATTCTGTTTTCGTTTCTGTTCATGTCCTTTGCTCACTTTTTAATGGTGTTGTTTGATTTTTTTATTGCAACAAAAATAAATAAATGGGAACTGATCAGACTACAAAGCTTCTGCACAGCCAAAGAAACTATCACTAGAGCGAAGAGACAACCTACAGAATGGAAGAAAATATTTGCATGCTATACATCTGATAAGGGGCCGACAACTAAAATCTATATAGAACTCAGGAAAAGTAGTGAAAGAGTTTTGCATACGTACACAGTTGTGTCCATTATTTCTAGTTTACTGTTTCCACTAATACCTCCACAAGCCCTGAGAGTGCTTGGCTACTCTGCTTTGGTATTTGGGTGGCAAAGTGGAGCACAAAATGGGGAAATCCTTCATTAGGGAGCAAATGTGTGGCTTTAGTGAATTGAGGGCTTCAAAATACAGAATGTAAAAGGCTCTAGCAGAGTAACAATGCCCAGAGCAGTCAAAATACCTAGGGGCTCTGACAAGGCTCTGTGGTAATGGCGCAGCTGGGGTGGTCTTAGGATCACTGGGAAGCAGGACCCTTATAGTTTGTGGCCTCATTGCAGGGGCATGCAGCACCTGTGCTACTGGGACCCTCTTGAGTGGCTTTTTAGGGGGCGAGTATTTTACTGAGGCAGAGGGGGTGACACAATGGTGGTGTGCTCCACATAGAGTGGAGAAAACTATTCCACAGGAACTTGTGGGGCATCTCTGAGTGAGATGTTGAGTAGGGCAAAAGGTCCCACTACAGCAGGTACAGAGGAGAATCTGACAGACATAGTGCATAACTATGAAGGGGCCCCCTGTTTTCACTGTCCCTTTTCTACCTCTAACCCCTAACCTCCCTCCATTAACCACCTCTACCCCGAGGCTGGTATCCTGAAAACCTCTCTGTCAGTGGTGAAATTTCATGGGAAGTCTGAATGGAACAGAGCTAAAACAGTTGCTCTACTGGGTACTGCAATGTTTGACAGCAATTCTTATATATAAGTAAGAAATAGTAATGATTTGGGGGATCCAGGATAATTTGATGCTAAATTTGAAACGATAACGGCTAGAATGCAGGGAAAATGCTCAAAGAAGCACCCAAATGGACTGTCTTGGAGCAGAATTTGTACATAGATCATAACTTCTTGGAAAAGAGCCACAGCATATGTTATACCACACAACCTTACCTAGTGGTCCTGGCTTGGAATAGAAAAATAATCAACATTAAGTTCTATGACTTTTTCAGCTCCAAACTCAAGTACAGTTGCTTAATTACACTAAGCTTCCTATTCTGACATTTCTGATCAGGACCTCTGTAATGGTCTCCAATGTGTATTTTATTTTGTGTCCCGGCATCCATTTACCCTGCTTTTGGAAATTGTACTCCAGTGTTCCCCTGGTAGACTACTCTGTTACTCTACTCAACTTTCTGTTCATGTTCTTCATTCCTGTGGACTAGTCTCCACCTCCCACTTTGCAGACGGGCACTGGGATAGAGCCCTGGGTAATGAGAGAATTATATTGCTCTGTTCACAGTGATTGGTTCGGACATGAGCTCATGACCCTTTGGAATCAGTGAGATGCCCAAGACAATTGCTGGAACGTCTATAAAAGAAGCTCTATCTAGCTTGTTTTTCTGCAGCCATTTGGTGACCATGAAATGTAAGAGCCTGGCTGAGAGTACAGCTGACGTGGGGGAGAGTAGGGCAGATAATGGAAAAAGAGGCACCAGTTTCTGATGTTATCATGAGCTTTTCATAACCCCATCTCAAGGGGCCAGGACTGGCCTCATGGGCATATGTCCTGTGCAGTTACACAGGGCCTGGTGATCAGTAGCTCTGTTGTTGCTGCTGTGTTGAAAATGTTAATACATCTTATCTTTGAACTTGTGTAAATGAAGTACAATGGGACAATGTTTCATATGTGTGAACAGAGGAGCACATGTAATAAGCATGTCTGCCATTCCTTGCCACACCATATGCGTTTAGCATTCATAGTGACCCATGAGCACAGAAATCCAGGAGACTCCACAATGCACAGAGATTCAGTGAGATGCAAAGTGAGTGCAAGGTAAGCCAGTTATGTCTGTAACTGGGTATGGGGGTTACTGACAGCCCTGAAAGCCCTGCTTTCCCTTTGAATCAGAACTTGCTTTGAATGCAGAAAGAAGGCGATGACATTCTAAAGTCTACAATGGCCAAAGAACCCTGCCAGATCCTTTCTTGCATATTACTACTCTGTGTTGGTGAACCATTTACATTGAAAATGATGACATAGAAAAAAAGAGACATAAAGGACAACCCAGAGTTGCTTTTCCTTTTAGTCTTTCCTTAGCAATAAATCTAGGATAGAGAGTGTTGGTAAAATGTGTGTGTATCAAGAAGTGAAATAAAAAGTTGAGTTAGTTTTTGCAGCTTTTTCATCATTTTGGTAAGAATACTATACATATATACACATGCATATTTGAGGTATAAAATATGAATTGTGGATATTTGGTGTTCTGCATGTGAATTAAGAGCTCTTGTGTTTGCATTTAAAACTGGCATTATACAATATAGAGATGAATGCTAAAATCCATGCTAATAACTTAAATTTAAATGTTTGTTTGCTTAGGATCATTTAAATATCAAAAAGTCAAAACCAAAATATCCAAGCCCCAGAAAACCCAAACAACAAATTCAACAAATTATGAATCAGACGGAGCCCACAGAAGAAGGGGAAAAAGCCTTGTATTTTAGAACATGGTCACACTTTTCTCCTGTTTTCTGAACTAGGAAAACCACCTTTTCATTTTTCAGTGCACTCTGCAAATTATATATCCAGCCCTACAAGGGATTTGTATTAGTTTGCTAGGGCTGCCATAAAAATATACCACGGATTAGGTGGCTTGAACAACAGATGTGTATTTTTCCACAGTTCTGGAGGCTGGGAAGTCCAAGATCAAGGTGCTGGCAGAGTTAGTTTCCTCTGAGGCCTCTCTCCTTGGCTTGCAGATGGTCACCTTCTTGCTGCTTCTCAACATGGTCATTCTTCTGTACATGAGACCTGATGTCTCTTTGTGTGTCCACATTTCCTCTTCTTAAAGGTCACCAGTTGGATTGGATTGGGGCCCATCCATATAAGCTCATTTACCTTCATCTCTTTAAAAACCTTATCTCCAAATACAGTCACATCTTTGTGAATGAAGTATTGGGAATTAAGGCTTTAACATATAAATTTTAGGGGGCGACACAACTCAGCCCATAGTAGTACTATTCGATGGCATGAAACAATAAATTCCCTTTTTCTTTATGTTAGGTTAGGTTGGAGCTGTTTTGTCACTCAGAACTTAAAGGAGCCTGATTGAGACAGCTTCCCAGTGTGACCCCCTCAGCACCTACTCCTTAGTATTGTGCTACCCATGGACAGAATATTTTAAGCACTCTTTAGTAGCTTGGAAATGAGGGAAAAGAGACAGCTAAAGTTGTCATGAAATGGAACCAGATGCTTGTGAAAATATATCTTCACACTTTATCCATGAAACTCAGAAAGGAGTAGTGCTGGCGGAGCTCAGGTGTCAGCCCCTTCATTTTCCCAGATAACAGCACGAGGGCCTGGAGAAGTCAAATGAAATCCACAAAACCCAGAAAGCAAATACTGCCTCCTGGCTATATCAGGATTCTTTCCAACCTACCTCGTGGAACTTACCTCAATTTTCCATAATACAAAGATGAAGGACATAATTTTGATTCCTGAGTTGGTTCATCTGCTTGATTAAAAACTCACATCTTAAGTTGTCTTTGTGTCTTTTTTAAACAGAGGATGATTTGATTGAAATATGCATCAGTAAACCAGGATCCTTTGCTAGTCCAGACTAGCAAAATAAGTGCTATAAAAGAATGTTTTCTTATTTAAACAAGTTTTTAAAAAATAAATAAATAAATAAAAGTAATGCAAATAAATGCATTTCTCATTCAGGAAAAAATCACAAATGCTGCAATCTAGACTGAGATCTTTGTAGATGTGACTTCAATTACAGTATGTACGAGGTAATCAATAATTATAGAAGGCAACTTCTCTAAGGCAGTAACAGGCCTCAGAACTAGGATCGGGATTTGAAATTTAGAACACCCTCTACCATTCCCTAGAGTTAATTCCACATGCAGGGCATAAACTTTTGGTCTCAAGAACTAACAAGGAGCAGAAATAACACTATTTTACTTGCACAATTTTCTAAAGCGGAATCACGTACAGGGTGGCTGGATATTTTTTATTTATTGAATGTTCTCAGCATTTCTCATTGGTGTCTCTAAGCAGCAGAACTAAGATCAATAGGAAGGCATAAAGTTGCAAGATAGGAATGAAAAATGAGATTAAGAGTAATGCTTGTAAAAATGCAAAGATACCTGCTTGAGAGACAGTGGGGGCTGCGTGACCCAGGCTCTCTTAAGCTCTCCTCACTTCTTGCGTGACAGTACCAATGCTGCAGCCCTTGGGAAAGGCTCTTTTCAAAGTGAGGAGAAATAGAAGGCACAGTGGAGATAGAGACAGTGACAGAGAGCGTGGCACTTCAAGGGAAATGACCGTTCAGAGATGAGATATTAGCCACTGCCTGTTACATACATACAACTATAGAGTCATGTGGCTGTTTTCGAGTTGTTTCTTATTTTCCCACAAATATGTTATTATATCCAAATGAATGTTTTCATTCAAAATAGTTACCATGACAATGCATATATTGCAACACACTAGCCATTGCTTAAAATATCTTTGGGATTGCATTTATTCTTTTAATATATTTAGAGCTAATAAACATTTGTCCGTTGAGTTTTGGAAACTACCAGAAGCCTGCAAGTGCCAAGGTCAGTGGATGAAGCCATGATTTAAGTGGATCCCTCCTTGCTCCCTCCCTCTCTCTCTTCTTTCCTTCATACCTTTCGTAATTGATAATCAAAAATGGAGGCTCAATATAAACTAATGGAATTGATTTTCTTGTATGGTTTATAAAATGATGCTGAAGGCTTAAGAGAGAGTTTGAACAATGACAAAATCATAAATAGAGCCTCCCAGGGTGGCTATTCTGAAGGCTCCAATGTTCAAGTGCATTTGGTTATGTTTGTAAAACACACACACAGAGCTTGTGTACATGTTGCAGTCTTTTCAAGCATCTTTGTTGCGTAAAAAAAGTAACTTTATTTTATATAATTCAACTAAATGTAGATTCAGAGCACTATTACTCCATGGTCATAAACAACACAAGCCAAGTCAATTCTGAGTTTTCTCTGTTTCTGATCTAAACTCCACGAAGTCATAATTTCTCCTTTTTCTTGGGGCTAATCTAAGCTGTGAGGTTTGCACAGTCTCACGGCAACAGTGAAGAGGAGAGATGCTATCTAGTCCTGCCCTGGGCTCTCCTGAGACACACAATTCTCCCACTTGGTCCCCTGTGCTGCTTTCTGCTGCGGGGCCCTGCGTCAGGACTGCACGTGCGTTTGGGGGCATTTCTTCTCCTTCTCTCATGCTGTCGCTCTCGCTCCTACTCTTCTCTCTTTGAAAAGAGCTTATTTCTGTGTCATATAAATGTGGGGAAAAGGGAAGGGTCAGTGTGTCCCTCACACCTTTTAAAGCTGCTGGAGAATTGGGAACATCTTGGACTCTCTGCCCCAGACATCTCACGAAGCCATTTGGCTCCATTGCTGCCTTGCTTCAGTGGTGTAGGAAAAAAAACAACAACAACCCTATAAAGGTGTGCCTGGCACACAAGAGAATGTCTATGAACATTCACTGATTGGCTGGCTGAATAAATGCAAGATAGCATTTCCTAGTGTTCCAGAAGTGAAGTAGGCTGTGTGTTTTCTCTTCTTTTGGACATCATGCAAGGATTGTATTCTCTTCTCCACTCTCTTTGAAACTAATCCTGGATGGGAGTGGAGAGAAGAGGGTAAGGCCCCTTCTAAGAGACCCTGCAAGAATAATTGTAGATCTCTGAGTGACTTTCAATAGTTATTCAAGGAGGCTGCCACATATCCCACTTTGGTTAAATTATCCTCTTTTAGGTGTCAGATGAGACCTAGTCTTTTATTTCTCTTTAGATTATGTGCTCCATGAGGAGTCTTTTTTGTCTCTATCACCTTTGAATTACTAGATATTATATTTGGCATATCAGGTAGTCAGTACTTATCTTTGATATACTTAATGTGAATATTAATAATTGAACTATTTGAGCCAGACTATTTTGACATTTGTGAATGTTACTGGTGTTTTCTAGATTTTGCTAGGTTAGTTATCTCAGAAGACTGGAAATATTGTTTCAGTACTGGCTGCATCTTTGCAAACCTGGAGACAGTAGGTCAAGAGGGAAAGGTCACAATCCCAAGTGAAAATCCCTTATACAGTCCAAAACTTAAGGGTATGATCTGGTTTTAAGATGTCATTTATCTAACTTTTCAGAAAGTTGCTTAAATTTTTTTCCCACATATTTAAGGTCCTATTAGGGTGCTTTGGGGCAACTTGAGATCTTATAAAGTCAGTAATCATATGTAAATTTTCGGTTGTATAACCAACAATCCATTTCTTATAGTTCAGATTCCTCGGTGACTATAAATTACTTTGAAAGGAAGAGTACTCCTCACCAACTAGTACAGAGAAATCTCTAATGGACACTTTGCACAGTGAAGATTAGGAATGGCTGGTAAATCTTTAATGGACAATTGGCTCCATTCTTCATGGGTTTATGAGAACAGCTGCACCAAACTTTCTAAATTGAAATGTTCTGCATTCTGCTGGGAAGGGTCGGTTTTTCTTTTCCCTCCCTCTCTTCCTCCTCCCTTCTTTCCCTCTTGCCTTCCTTTCCTTTCCTTCTTTCTCTTTATTTTCCTGATTATGTTTCTAGCCACTGTGTCTTTAACCTAGTTAACTAGATTTACACAGAAGTAATTGTACTTAGGATTGACACATGGGGGTCAGCAGAGTACCTATTTCCAGCTGTTAAACCTTATCCATATGCAGTTCAGCTATACATAGGAGCTAAATATTTTAGGGTGAAAGAATAAAATCCAAGGAAGATGTTAATAATCTGGGACTTCCGCTGGGTACATGTCTTCTTTTCATCTGATAGCAATGAGTTATTTGTGTTCATCACAGCTTTGTAGCACAGTCAATAGGAAGTATGAGAGTTAGAAAATATTGGTTCTTTACCTTAGATTTGGGGCACATTATTTAACTATAGTTTTGAAATATGGGGCAAACATACATTAAATTTGTTTTTATTTCTTCTTCCCTTTCCCATATTTTTTTTTTAATTTCAGCATATTATGGGGGCACAAATGTTAAGGTTACATATATTGCCCTTGACCCCCCCTTCCCTCGGGTCAGAGCTTGAAGGGTGTCCATCCCCCAGACAACACACATCGCACTCATTATGTGTGTATCATACACATCCCCTCCTCTCCCCTCCCACCTGCCTGATACCTTTCCCATAATTTTGAAAGTGGATCTTACAAATATTAGATAAGAAAATTGAATTATCAAGAAAGAAGAATCTGTTAAGCAACTAATTGTATATATCATTAACATAATGATATATAGCATTTATAGCATATTAAAAAAGGTTTTATTATGGAATATTAAAACATACACAAAAGTAGTGAGAATGGCTTAATGAACTTCTATATGCCCAAATCATAACTTCAATATTTATTAAGTTGTAGCCAATTTTGATTTATCTAAACTTTCACCCACTTCCCTTTACTCTAAATTATTTTGAGGCAAATCCTAGACATCATGACATTTCATCCATCAGTGTTTCCATGTGGATGATCAAAAGATAAGGATTCTTTAAACAAACACACAAAATAACCATCATGTCATTATTACACTTAATAATTAGCAATAATTGTTTAGTATAATCACATATGTTATCAATGTTCAATGTTTATCCCATTTTTAAACATTATTATCTTCTCTTTTTGAGTATTAGTTTTTAAATTTTTATTTCAGAGTATTATGGGGGAACATTTGTTTATTGAATGAAGATCTAAATAAGTCCAAGTATTGGAATTGATATGATTTTTAACTTTCTTTTACTCTAAAGATGACCTCTCTTTTTTTCTTTCAATAAATTTGTGACCAGAGATTGAAATTTTCATCCTGCGAGTCTCCCTTAGACTTGATTTTGCTGACTGCATCCTGGCGGTGTCATTTAACATGTTCCCACATCCCCTGTGTTTCCTGTAAATTGATAGTGAGATCTGGAGGCTTAATCTACTTCAGAGATAGTGATGTGTGCTTCTATTAGGTGACACCTAATGTCTAGTTCTCTTCCTTTTTAGATAGCATACATTTTAACACTTGATCATGCATTTTATTTTTTATTCATTTTATTAGTGAAAATCCTATCTTCTAAAAGAGAGTTTAAATGCCTTTAGAGTGAGATTGGCTTCTTACATATCCTGTTTTAGTGCTTTTCCAAGGCTATAGTAACAGCATGTGGCCTAGACACTTTATTGACTTGCTCCCTGCCTTCCAAACAAGCATGTAGGGCATGACCATTGGCACACATGGCAGACAAGTGGACCTGATTTCACTTGTTATTAGGCAGAAGGACAGATGAGGACAGAACAACAACTGCTGATCATTAAAGAGGAAAATAAGTTAACTCTACCAAGGGTTGCATTTTTTTAAAGAACAACTCTTATCCAAACACTTAATGTGCAATTGAGACCTTATTTATTTCTTTGCATCTTACATGGTGATTATCTGGATGATGCTGTAACTCCATTTTTAATTCAATTATGAGTACCAAGGAAGAAGAGATCTGTTAATTGTATATCTGGAGAATTTCCAAATTTCATGGAGTGAAGACTTGTTATGATGAATTGATAGGGACTTTTTGTTCTGATAAATGAGATTTCTACTTCTTTATTTCTTCTAGCCCAAAAATCAGATGGATTTAGGATCTGGTATCAAGGTGGTTGGTATTAATGGATAAAAATTTTGTTTGCAGTAAAATAAATAGGAAAGATGGATGCTTTTAAATAATGATGAGGAATGTGATATTAATTAATATATATTCATGAATGGAGGAGCATGGCAGATATCCAATAAATATTTGCTGATTGAGGAGGAGAAAAAATAGTGACTAATTTGTATCGATCATCTCCGTGTCTGAGTGTCTTTGCCTTGTGTGTTATATATGTTAATATACAGAGTGCTGTGATGAATATATTCTTACAGCATATATATTTAGATATATTTTGCAGATGTGGAAACTTAAGCTTAGAGAGGTTAAATAACATGCCAAGGGCTTCCCAGCTACTACCTGGTGGAAATTTTAGTTCAAGTCCAGTCCTGTCTGATTCCCAAGCCTATGTACCTTCCACCTACCAGCTTTGCTAGTGAAGACTAGGGCTGAAAAGTGCTCCATGAACAAAGGATTTTACATGGCTCTGTGAATTTAGAAGACTCTGAATGCCAAATCCCTTTTTAAAAAACAATTTCCAAACATATAATAAAGTTTATGAAAAGTCCTATAGAAATCAAACTAAATTAAGTTTGTGAAATCTGGCATTTGATTATTGATACTTTTCTTTTTCCCTGATAACTCTTTGGGAGATGAATACTGAGCTGGACTGAGAGTCAGAAGTCCTGGAAGCTTTACGAGCTATATAGGTGTTTACTTACGGATAAGTTACATCGCCTCTCTGGACCTATATCTCCTAATTTATAAAATAAAAATGTGACTATTTGTTTCTTAAGGTCTTTTTTAAGTATAAATGCTTGATGATTCCAATCCATTTCTCTATGAACCCATTATGCCTCATTTAGATCACCAAGGAGTCCCCGCTCAATTTCCTACAGACACCTCAAATTCATTATGTACAAACATGTTCTTTTCCTTTTCACATCCTCATCCTCCTGTATTTCTTTATCTCTAACGCATTAACAGCCACTCAGTTGTTTAGCTCAGAAACCTGGTAATGACCTGGATGTCTTTTCCTGTGTCTCCACCACATCTGATCAGTATAGCTTAGTAATTAAATATGTTGGCTTTGGTGTTGGACTCCATGAATCCTGGCTCTACTTGTGGGAAAGTGGGCAAGTAATTTGACTTTTCAGTGTCTCAGTTTCCTCATATATAAAATTGGGACAATAATAATTGCAAGATATAGTTTTATTGTGAAAATTACATGAGACAATTAAATGCAATGGTGGGTATTCAGTGAATGCTTTCTTCCTATTATTCTACCTTTGAGTCTCTCATGCTCTTAATGCTTCTCCGTGCTGAGAGCTGCCACCCTAACCCAGGCCTTGTTATCTCCCACTGACATTGCAATGGCCACCTAATTGGGCTTCCTAACACTAGCTTAGTCTTGCCACTTTATCCTTTACGTTTCTGATCGAGTGACCTTTCTGAAACAAAATCTGTCGTATTACCCTGCCATATTTGGGTCCAGTCACACCAGATGACTTGAGTTCCCAGAAGAAGCTGTGCTATTTTTCACACTTTGGTATTTTGCTTAGGCTCCTTCCTAAGGTTACCTGAGATGCTTCTGCCACTGCCTTGTGTTTGTCTTGCTGATATCTATTTGTCTTTCAATTTAATAAGCCCACAGAACCATTTCTGGTCCCAAATAAACTTCTAGAATCTTGCTGCTTCTCTGAAGAGATGGAGCCTAACCCCACCCCACCCCACCCCTTTAAATCTAGACAGAGCTTTCTGATTGTCTCAACAAATAGAATGTGATGGTAGTAGTGATAATGCATGGCCCCTGAAGCTAAGGCATAAAATGCAATGGAGTTTCTGCCTACTTGCTTTCTTTTTTGGGATGCTTGCCATTGGATAGCAGCCACCAAGCTCTGAAGAAGCTTAAAGTAGCCCATGTAGGGAGACAACATGAAAAATTCCCATGTGGAGAGTCTCATAGCTGATAGCCAGCATCACCTGCTGGCTGGGACTACTTATATGTGAGTGTGTGTGTGTGTATGAATATACGTATGTGTGTATGTATATGAATATGTATATAGATATGTGTATATGTGTGTATGTGTACATATATGAATATGTATATAAATGTGTGCGTGTGTGTGTGTGTGTGTATCTTCACAAAAGTCTCTGCCTTCATGGATCCCATATTCTCTGTAACCTTGTGGCCACGTGTAGGAAATGAGGATACTATAGTGAAAAAGACGTTTCTGATGAGGCAAGAAGAGCGAACTCAGGAAAGTATCCTGTTAGACTTACTAATGTGACAATCCATTTACCATTTTAGCATGAATTAGAAGAGAAAGCTTGAAAGAGAGAATCCCTTTGAATTTCTCCACCTGATCATCAAGCCAGTGAACTTCACGGTCAATTCCACACTCAAGCTTTCCTGCAGTTTAAACCTTCTCTCGCGCCTTGCATGTGGCAATCTGGGCTGGCCGGCTGGGCCGGGACTCCTGCTTCAAGAGTAATGATAAAGTTTCTAGCACTCGCTGTCGTTGTGGGAAGCAGACTGTTGTCGAAGTGTTGTTATTAATGAGAATTACTGCTGGACAGCTTGAACTAGAGGATAATTTATTCTCCGTGAACTTCTAATTGCAGTAAAACGGTTCATTCACGCTTGTCCGTCTTGTTTGTGCTTGTCTTTCAGGCACGGTTGGCTGCAAGGAAATAAAGCAGAACCACACAAGCGGTGCTAGATACAGAAGTCCGCATTTCTGGAGACACCTTGGAAACTGGTTAGACAGGTTTACCTAGTGTGAGAGATGCTTGGGAAAAAACAGCCTGGCGTGGTCGAGGGGGCCATAATCAACTCATGCGAATCAAGGCGCCTACTATGCGCCGGGCATGATGCCAAAACGGGAGATCAGCGTTTCCAGATGGCCACCCGCTACTCTCACTTTTGCAGTTCACACTTCCCCTCTGGCATTTCTGATACAGAGCTTTGCCCCTTATTTTAAAATTCAGCAAGTCTTCCTCATTCTCCTTCCCATTTTGCTTTAATTGGTAGTTCTGGGAAAATGAAAACCATCCGTGGTGATGATGTGTACGTCTCCTTGTGAATATCTTTGATGTTTTGGTGCCTACCCCTGATTTTTGCCAAATCTCTGCCTCCCCTTGATGCTGTTTATTCTCCATCTTTTTATGCCTGGTAGAGCCCTTGCCTTGCTGTCTGCATAAACGTCATTAAATGTGCTCCTGACTTGCTGCTGCCATGGCAATAGACACTTGTCATAGGCTATTGACTCATTACTACATTTATATGAGATTTGGTCACTTGTGGTTTAGGACACTTAGGAAACAAACTGATTCCCACCAGGAAATGGATTCAAACTTGTCTGTGATGGATGATAGATTAGGGTTTGGGTGCTATTATTATTTAATAGTTAGTAAAGTCTCTGTGTGTACTAGTGACAGTGCGTCACCTGGGGAAATGATCCCGGCAGTTGAATAGCATCCATTCTACTGTCGATGGCCTTAGTTGGACACACAGCCAGAAAGAGAGAGAGGAGGGGAGACAGAGAGGAAGAGACAGCCTGGTCATCACTATCTCTTTGATTATCTTTGATAATTTTATACTCACCGGAGAACAGGGCCGCAGGAATCCCAGGAAATGTCCAGAATGTCTATGTAGATGTAAGGAAAGCAGAAAGCCTAGCTTCCCTATGGTTCCCATCTTGATCTAACTATGACTGCTTTATATGAGAAACAGAAGGCTTACATTGTGATTTGAGAAACACTGGAAAAGTACCCCTACAATTTTTAAATAGATGTGACCACTCACTGCCACAGAGCCTGAGATCTTGCTCTGAGAGCCATACCTTTGGGTCCCTTTCCTCATTCCTTCACTGTTCACACCAGTGACAAACTCTTTTCCTTGCCTTATCATAATAATTGCTGCCTCAAATTACCCAACCACCTGTCTTCTCTCATCTTCCTGGGTGTTGCTGGTAAAATATTTATTCTTTTCATAATATCTGTCTACCTTCACACGTAAGCAGGATATAGTAATTGTTCACAAAAGGAGAGTGAGGACACAATGTAGGGTTGTTGAGAATCAGTGTTGTTTCAATCCAGTAATTACTGACGGAAGGAGCTGTGTTCTTGTGTATTGAGACAGAAAAAGACTGCAGTCAATTGGGCTAAGGCGTTGTCTTCCTTGGAATTCCCCTGGGGGGAACAAGAAAAACCTGCTGTAGGTAACATCTGCACAGAGAGACAGTTATACAGAGAGAGCCACCCCTAGATGGTGCAGCCAGACTCCCTGGGGCCAAATCTCGACTTGGCCCATGCTGCTGTGTAACTTTTGGAAAGTTATTCACTCCTCTGTCCTTCCTCTTTCTTAGCTGTAAAATGGAGTTAACCATTGTACTTAACTTACAGGGTTATTGAGATGATTAAATGAGCTAATATACCAGAAAAAAAACAAACAAACTTAGAACAATGCCTTGCACTTAGCAAGTACTACAGGAGTCTTCACAATTATTAATAATATTTTTTTGAGTAAATTTGTTTTTCTCAAATAGCTTTTTTCTAAGGCAGTTTGAAATTGACCATCACACATACAGGTCATTGTGATGAAAGGAGAGGAAAGGATGGGTTTGAGATTGAGACCCCCCTCCCCTGCCAAGGTGTTCGGTCTGGGTAGGTGCTTCTGACTGCCTGAGATCCACACGAGGACAGTGCATGGCCCCACAGGGACAACTGAGTGAGGGAGAAGAGACGTTAGAAAAGTGCTTGCTTTTGTTAACCATTTTGTCAGGGTTTCTAACCCTGACATACTCTCCACTCTCATTCTCATTCCCTTTTGGATGATGTAGAGAGGGTTTTGCCTAAGTGGTTGGGGATGATCCAGTCTTGGTGATATTATGAGTGCTGTTAGTAGAAGGAGCTGGTACTTTAGTGACAGGCAGACCAAGGTTCGAGTCTTGTCTGTGCCACCTACTATCTCTGTGACTCTTGAGATAAGTCACTTAACGTCTCTAAAGAGTTGCAATTCCTCATTTACAAAATGGGGGTGCTAAAGTGTGCCTACCTGCCAGCACGGTAGTGCTAATCAAATGTGATGATATGTGTGACAGCAACTTGTAACCTTGTAAAAGGCGACATAGATGTGAGTTGTTACTATTGTTTCTTTAACTTCCCTGCTTTCTGCAAGCAGACCTGAATTTTAGCAGCACCTGTGTGCTGTCATCGGTTGGCTGCTGATTGTATTTGAGGGCTTTCCTCATAAACTTGTGACTGGTAACTGTGCACTGGCTTCTCGTGCAGTGGAGAGGGGAGATGCCCAGATGCCAGACTGGTTCACAGTACCAAAGCAGAAGTTTTGTTTCCGTAGAAGAAGAGATCCTGACAGTTTTCATAAGGGATTATTCTCTCTCTTTCAATTTGTAAATCACACAATTTTAATAGGAAACTTTCCGGAATCACAAGCTGTTATTTGGTGATGCTGTTACACTCCTAGTTGATAAAATGCTTTCAGAAACCATGAGAATTAGAGGTTGGCCAGGGTGGAATGAATGCTATAAATCAAGGTTACCTGTAGGGGATATGAGAGATACAGGATTAAGCCAAGTAAAGAGAAAACAAGGAAAAATATCTAAGGAGCTGGGAAAAATTTACCCACTTCCAGGAGCAGATCTCTGAATGTTATTGTGTGATATTAAAAAAAAAGTCACTCTAATGAAAACATTTTCATTTGTAAATTCGTGTAATAAAAATATGGTTTTCTAAATTTTGTGTACAGGCTCAATGTAGTGACTTTTGGCTGCGTTGGATTGAAGTGTTACAAGAAAAAAAGGAAGAGAAAAGAGATGTTGCTGTCAGTTGTGGACAGAATCAGATGGGGTCAGATCTGTGTTCTCTGGGTCACAGAAAACGTTTTCAAATACCTTGCCTTTCAGGTCTTGATCATGGACAGAAACAGAACACAGAAGGTGCTTCTTAGGGAAGACTTCACTTTTCCAACCTTTCACCACCAGTGAAAAATGGAGCAAATGAGTGGCTGGGTATAGACAGACCCTTGGCACCAAGTGGCTGGAGTAAATGGAACACTGCAGGGACCCAGAACTTTGCCTGCCACTGAGCATATTACCAGAGAAATACAGTACGGAACCCAGCAGGCTTCTGCAAACAACGCATCCCTTTAAGTTAATTGGTGTTATATAGAAGCTGAAATGCTCTGCTTATTTACAAAGCTACAGATTTATGTAAAGCAAAACCAATTACACTTAATGCCTAAACTATTCCAGGTGCTCAATGGTAATGTTGCTAGGCACTAGAGAAGAAACTGCTGTGTGCATGCCTCCTGTTCGGAATGGAAACCTGTGTAGTTGCTGCAATTTAGCTAATCACGAGTGTCAACGCCAATGTGAGAATTCTAAGCTCCTTTGGTGTTCGCTTTGGGTCAACTTTGTAATTCTGTAGATCTTTCTTCTCTAAGGACAAGTAAAAGCATAATGAGCACCTTTTCCTATTATGATGTAGAAATTAGGCAGATGAAGGCAAATTGGGGGTGGAGGAGAAGACAATGCAACAGACCCTTTTTCTAACAGAGAGACAGACTGTTTCTCACTTGCTCTGAGGTGAGGTGTTTAAAGGTTTCTTGATCTTTTGGATGTCATTAAACCCAAATCGCAAACTTGGCATTTGACCTTTGCATCCAGGAATTGCATAGAGGAAAGCTTCTCGGGCATATCAGGGGTCTGCCTCGCTGTTTTGCCCGGAGAACAAATGCTAAACAAAGGCGGATTTGAAAAAGTTATAGGCAAAGAATTTATGCCAGTAAGAGCTAGTCTTTTCATTTGTCCTTAAACAAAAAATAGTTTGAGTAAGAGAAACACCTGGTGCTTTACAGCTGCTCTTTTGCAATTAAAAATGCATATCGTACCTAATCAAGTTGAATAAATCTTTTATTCTACAGATCTAAAATATTTTATGTATACACAAGGGAGGTGCTTAATTACAGAATCATTTGCAGTCAGCTGATAAACCCACCTATCCTATCCAGCATGATTTGTCCTAGAAAGCAGTGGCTCTCAACCTTTAGGGAACATAAGAATGATTTGGGTGTGCTTGTTAAAACCATCAATTCCTGGGCTCCAATCTGGAAAAAGATTTGGGTTAAGGCAGTCTGTGTACGGGCCAGGAAGATTTACCTGAAGCAGGTGATCCTCAACCAAATTTTGACATATGCTGCTACAAAGGTACAGGCATTAGTTTTACTTGATTTTTTAAAAATTAAATTTCCACATTTCTTTGCTTATAAAAGAAGAAACTCTTTTAGAAGATGATTTTTTGAGTGCGTCTGAATTGGTGGTAGAGACTAAAAGATGTCATTTGTATAATCCCTTTAAACATCTCTATTTGGTTTGGTCACTTACCTTCCCATTCTTTCAGAACTCAGTTTATCTTCCTTAATTGTATTCTTTCCTTTAATCTCAACAATCCCACCATTTACAATAACTTTTCACCTTTTTCAGTATGTGGATATTCTCTTATGCTCTTTGTTAAGGACATCTGTCTTAATAACATTGCTTCTTAATTCAGAGAAAATTTCCTTAATTAAGTCATATCTTGATGGTGTAATATCAAGATTAAATATAACAAAATCATATAAATGTTTATTATTTACTCAGATGTGTACAGTATATGGTCACAATGCCTCGCATTTAATGAGGGCTCAATAAAGGTATTGAAAAAAAGAATGTTAACATACTGTTATTTTGCTTCTAATGACTCATAAAACTGAAAAAAAAGTCATATACATTGTTTTTAATAGTGAACCATTGTAAAAGTTTTAAAATACCATTGGTGTATAGAAAATCATCATTTTTCTTGTCAAAATCACCTAGACTTTGAAATTGCTTTATTAATTCTAATGCTTAAGGTGTTAATGCAAAAGTATAACAGAATACTAGAAAGGTCAGCATTAGTTTTTGTAAATAAAGTATGCAGATAATATTCATAAAGTCATGCCCATATACATTGGCTCTTACACTAAAGCACAGAGAGTGTTCAACCAAAGAAGAAAATGAAGAATACTGTGCTCAAAAGACAGGTAGACTCAAATATCGTTTCATAGGGCTGTCTCCCAAAGATCAATACTTGAAAAAAATTCCTGTATACTGCCATAAAATTTCAGAGACTTTTCGTGGAGGAGAAGTGTTTCTTCAAGATTACTTCCACTGATGTTCTGGGCATTAAAATGATTTACATTACAATATCTAAAAAAGAAAGAAAGAATGCTTTTCTTAGGACCAGATGTAGATGACTTGATAAATCATTTGGTTTCTCCCTGGGCTTGTCTACCTTTTATGATGGGCTCATAGATACTGGCACAACATTGATGATTATTTAAGAGCGGTGCTCACTGGAACAGTCTTTATAACAGGACAAACGAGTGTTCCTTTTATAGAGTACATAGCAAGGTGTCTCACAGGGACCTTTAGGTGGCGCTCTTTTACAAGCTGCATGGAGTCTCTTCAGTGCAGACAGACAGACTGCGGGAAGCCAGAAAGCTTATTGACTTCACAGATTTCATGGTGGCCAGGACTCATGAAAGGTTTATCAGATACACTGGGGATTTGTAAATTCAGTGCCGAGACTACCGTGTTTCCCTGAAAATAAGACAGGGTTTTATATTTATTTTTCCTCAAGAAGACACCCTAGGGCTTATTTTCAGGGGATGTGTTATGTTTTTTAAGTACAGTGCAACAATCTACATTTATTCAAATATAGTTAAGTCGTCTTCTTCTGGAACATCATCATAACTCTCCAAACCCCGAATTCCATCCTGAATTTCTTGCGACTCTATTTCCTTTAGAACCATTAGCCCCAATCTCTCATGTCGAGCAACAGAGCTCTCATGGGGCAGATGAGAAGGGCTGCTCGTCTTCTTTACCACTCCACAATGAAATGCATGGGTTGTGCAGATACTCTGCGTAGCCACGTCCATCGCTAGGTCTTATTTTCGGGGTAGGGGTTATATTGTGCAAACGCTTAGAAATCCTGCTAGGGCTTATTTTATGGGTAGGTCTTATTTTCGGGGAAACACGGTACCTGACATCACAAGGGAATTGTCTTATTAAACGATACATTGATTTATTGGTTTAGAGTGAGCGAGATTAGATCTGGACCCGGTAATTAAGACTGGTCATCTACATCACTGGATAGTTTTTTCTCAGTGCGGAGACCCAGCCAAATGAGGGAATGGAATCTTCTTAAGTATTCCCATTTAAAGTTCTGTAGCCGCGTAGATTTTCTTTTCCACATTAGTGATTTTTTTTAATCTTAATATCTGTGGTACAGGTCACCTTGAACCCATTCTTCACCCTCAGCAAAGAGGAAGAAACAGCAGCTCCTAGTTCCAAAGCTGCTTTTTGCTTATAGTTGCAAATAATTTTAATCCTCATTCGAATGTACATTCAAAACGTGAAACCCACGTTTTGTTACTGACATTACATTTTAAATTGTCATCTTTTTGGTATTATGTAAGCAAACATCCTAATCTCATTAGTGATGCAGGCCTGAGTGTAATTCCAGAAAGGTTTTCTGAAATCTGTTCCCTATTATAGGTAGATTTTTTTTTCTTTCTGTTTTAGGAAGATTTCTTTTTTCTTTTGGGATATTTTCCCTCAATTGTTTTCTTTCCTTCTAGTTCTACTTTTTGGAATCTGTTCTACTTGGAGTCATGCAATTATGGCTATATGAGTTATATAAATAAATATAAGGTGGTTTTATGTAGTTTAGACCAATTATGATAGTAAATTCATTGTTGATTGGTGCTACCTTATTATATTAAAAAAAAAAAATACCACTGAGCTAAGACTGCATAGAAACCTGAATCTGAAATATTTTGTCTCATATATTGTTTTACCTACTCCTTCTGATCACATGTGGTAGGCATTTATCTTATATTTTTATAGGGCTCTACTGATTTCAAAGTGCTTTGCACTCTCGAGGGTCAGTTGGTAATTTCCTCTTATTTTGTAGAACAGACTGAAGCCCAGAGTAACTCCCCTGTCCGAGGGGTAGAGTGAGGTAGCAAAAGGACAGGTGTGCTTGGTGCCTACCGACCTGATGAGCTCTGGGCCTAAACGCCCAATGCAGGTGTTTAATGCCATAGTGCGAGTTGGAAGTAAATAAATATGTTAACCTCATGGGGATGTGGGGTAAAGTGATATTTATTAACATAACATGATTTATTTATGGTTCTGATAAATCTTTCATATGTATTAAGATAAAGAGCAAGCAGATGAAATGGTTAATCCTATGTTACATAAATTTCACCTTGATTTAAAAAAATCTAGCAGAGTCATCAATATAGTCATCTTTAGGCATAAAGGGAGACAGGTACAAAGAAGGCATCTAGGGAAAAATGGAGTCTAACGCTCTTCCAACAAAGGAAAATGGTTGTCGTCTAGAGTTCTCGATGCCAATTTGAATTCCGTTATTGTAATGATCAGTTAGTGTATAATATCTCTACAGATTGTAGGCTATGTTGAAGCTCAGAAAACGGTACCCCAAAATGAAGGCCTCAGAAGCAGAAATTTTTCTCTAACCCTCCTGCCTCTCAGTCCCATTCTTCCCTGAAGCTGGCCATCGAAACTAGAATCCCTCTTCCCCAAGGTGGGTCATAAAAGCCACAGAACCCTTTTCCCAAAAGCCAGCCATAAAACCTAAAATTTTTGAAAGTATTAAATGGATAAAAACAAAAAAAAACAAACAAAAAATCTAAAATTACTCCATGTAAAAACAAGCCATAAGGAAATTAACTTACTTGTTTGACTGCAGGTCATAAGACTTCCATTCCAGAGAGGGTGCTGCCCTACACCCAGAAAGAAGGATGCTACTCAGAGAGACCAAGAAGAATCTAGAGTGACAGGCCTGGCTGGGCTCCTCCACTTAGTCTACTAGCATCAGATCATACCCTTTTGTCCAATCATGTTTCTACACAGCTGTCTATGCGTTATTGAACCTAAACATAAAAATGGACAATTTCCCCTATATCTTTGGGTCTTTATTCCGAACTCTACCCATTAAACAATAACCCTTCATTCCTCTGTGCTCCCAGTCCCTGGGTACCTCTATTCTACTTTCTGTCTCTGAATTTGCCAATTCTAGGTACTTCATATGTGTATGCATGTTAGATAAACTTGTATGCCTTTTCTCCAGTTAATTGATCTGCCTCATGGTAATGATTTTTCAGTGAACCTTTGGAGGGGTCCAAGGACCTTGGTCCCTACAGCTACATTCTACAAGAGATGTGCTGAACCTTTGAATTCCAGTTGTATAGTTGCTGAACACATAATAGGAATTCGTCCTCTTGAAAATTTCAGTCTTAGACTTTTTTTTTTTGAGACAGGGTCTCACTCTGTTGCCCAGGCTAGAAGCTATCCTCCTGCCTCAGCCTCCCAAGTAGCAGGAGCTACAGGTGCTCGCCACCACGCCTGGCTAATTTTTCTATTTTTGATAGAGAGGGGGTCTTACCATGTTGCTCAGGCTGGTCTTGAACTCCTGGTCTCATGCATTCCTCCCGCCTCCACCTCCCCAAGTGCTGGGATTACAGGTGTGAACCACCACACCCAGCCAGTCTTCAACTTTATGCAATAGCTTTTTTCTAAATCCCATTCCTGTAAAGTTACAGGAAACTGTAACTTTCATTTCCTGAAACTGAATCCAAAAGGGCAGGTCTTAAAGAAACTTAAAACTTAAAAAGATGATGTGAGCAATAATATGTTTTAAAGGAAGGACTACGAGGTCCATAATATCCTGTTTTTGTTTTTTTTTTTTTTTTTTTCATTTATGTATGATTTATTAGTGGAGTAACACTACAAACCCACAGTTGTGTAGCTCTAACAGAGACTGTATGGCCCACAGGGCCTAAACTATTTACTATTAAAACATTTTTTAAAAAAGGATGCCTGCTCCTGTTTCTCTACTATTTTTTCAACTCTTCTATAAACCCAAAATTCAAAATCGAGGGGAAGAGATTTAAAAACATACCATGAATGGAATGGAAATCAAGCAACAGAATGGGAAAAGATATCCTAGCACTCTGGGAGGCCGAGGCGGGAGGATCGCTCAAGGTCAGGAGTTTGAAACCAGCCTGAGCAAGAGCGAGACCCCGTCTCTACCAAAAATAGAAAGAAAACTAATTGGCCAACCAAAATATATAGAAAAAATTAGCCATGTGTGGTGGTGCATGCCTGTAGTCCCAGCTACTCCGGAGGGAGGCTGAGGCAGGAGGATCGCTTGAGGCCAGGAGGTGGAGGCCGCTGTGAGCGAGGCTGACGCCACGGCACTCCAGCCCGGGCGACAGAGCGAGACTCTGTCTCAAAAAAATAAAATAAAATAAAAACAGAATGGGAGAAGATAACTAGAACACATCTAACAGGCAGAAAACTCATACCCAAAATATATATGAAAGGACAAATTAATAAGAAAAAGACAACACAGTAGAAAAATTAGCAGAAGAGTTTGACCAGGCACTTCCAAAAGAAACACACACAAACGGCCAATAAGGATCAAAAAAATACAATGTAATTAATAATTAGGGAAATGGGGAGTCACTTTGAACCTATTCTGGCTTTGGGGGCTGCAGTATAAAAAATTTTCTTTAAATAATTTTAAAAAGAGTGGCCATGAGCCAATTGATTTAGAACTAGGAAGAAAAAAAAAAAAAAGAGAGAGAAAAAAAATTATAAAAGTAAAAAAAACCTTTTAATTAAAAAAAAAAAAA
>CAUYPO010066803.1:0-16257 GCA_963574435.1 Cheirogaleus major
CAGTCTGGCTGGCTGGCACAAGGCGGGCTTCCTTCCGAGGCCTTTTGCTTACTATGAAAGCAGGAAAAGCCTTCGAGGCCCCCCAAATTTCCAGCTGTGGACCCCGCACACAGCAGCGGCAATGATGATGAAAGGATTTTCCAAGTGCTGTTTGAACCCACTGCCCTCAGAGCCATCTCTGTCCCCCTCAGGGACTCTCTTAGAGGGGTGAGGGGGCATAGGCAGCCCTAGTCCCCCCAGAAGAGATTGGGGTGTTGTGCAAGGGCCTCAGTTTCCCCCATTATGAAGTGCGGGTGGTCAGGCCTCTCTGTGGGTGAGACTCAGCAATGAAGGTGACGGCAGATGGGGGTGTCATAGCCTGGACGTGGGGAGAGGGGGTTAAGGGCCAGTTGCCCCCAGAGGGAGCCCTGGCTGGCAGTGGGAGGGGCTAGGCCCGGGTTTGGGGGCAGGAGGCTGCAGCTCAGCCTCTTCTCTGCATTTCAGGTCTCCCACGAGTTTGCCATCAACTTCAACCCCACCAACCCCTTCTGCTCCGGTGAGTGTCAAAGCCGCCTGCACCTGCCCTGGGTCTATGCCAGGCCCGGCCATCTCCCCAGGCAGAGGGAGGGCAAAGGACAGCTTCCCATCCCTTCTCCTGTCCCCTCCCCGTCACACTTGCTCCTAATTAGAAATGGGGAAGAGCTGGAGTCAGACAGTCCTGGATCCAAGGGCTGTGGGACCTTGGAGAGGCCACTATACCTCTCTGGGCCTTTGCCTCCTTACCCGCCCCAGGGAGGTATTCCCCCTGCTTCGCTCCCTGCGTGGGTGGTTAGGTGAGGATGACGGGGAGCCCCGTGTAACCAGGAGGAGGTGAGGGCACTGTTACACCCCTGCTCCCACCTCCTTCCTGCCAGCCCCGCTGCCCAGGTGAGGACTAGGAGGGCAGGGTGGGCAGGGCATGGGGGCTGGGAAGTGAGTGCAGCGTCTGGGCTCGCCCCACTGCCAGGCCTGGAGGGGTGTCTGAGCCTCCTAAGGGCAGGGAGGAAACTGGAGGATGGCGGAGATGCAGGGGGGTGTGGAGGAGGGTGGCTCCTACCATCATGGCACCTTTCAGCCTCGGCTTTGGCTTGGGCGTAGCATCCACTTGCCGCGCTCCCCCCCACCCCGCCCCGAAAGCTGGGCCAGGTTTGTACTCAGGAAACCATGAAGCCACCAACTTAGGGACTTGGAAACCATCAGCATCTGTTGCTGGAAATGTGGGAAATGTGGCCTCTACCCATGCCATTCGTGTCTGATTTGAGGCGGTTTCCAGGGGCTTTTGTCCAAGCTCAGGTTGCTCGACTTCTTCCTTGGCCAGAGGTTTCTGGGCAGGACCACAGGGCAGGGGGACATTCGTAGGCTCATTACGGCAGCTATTTGCAGAGCACCTACTGTGTACCGGGGCCGTGCAAGCACCTCGATCCCCCAACCCTGAGCAAAAAGCCAGAGCGTGTCCAGAATGGACCTCCAGATGGCTTCCCGTGGCTCAGCACCCCTCCTGCCAACTGCCTGGGAGTGTAGGTTATCAGTCCCATCGACAGCCAAGGGAACAGGCTCAGAAAGATTAAACAGTGTGCCCCGGGTCCCACAGCCAAGAACGACAGGATTCAAACCCAGGTCTGACTCCACATTGAGGGCTCTTGGCTTGACACCACCCTGGCCCTGGCAGGGACGATCTGGGTGAGCATGAAGTGGGATGAGGGTGGATGCGGAGCCAGGGTGCTGGGCTGATCCGAACTCTCCCTTTTCGGCAGGCGTGGACGGCATCGCCCAGGCGTACTCAGCTTGCCTGCCCCACATCCGCTTCTACGGTCCCACCAACTTCTCCCCCATCGTCAACCACGTGGCCCGGTTTGCGGCCCAGGCCACGCAGCAGCAGACAGCTACGGTGAGTAGGCGGCCACGATCTGGGTGGCACTGGCTGAGGACTGCCCTTCCTACCCCAAGCACCCACCCCTGCCGGCTGGCAAGCAGGACATTGTGCCTTGCCTTCTCTCTGAGCCTCGATTTACCTGCAAGTACTTTAAGGGAGTTGGACCAAGCTCAACTCCATTGGCCCTGGCTTGAGCGGGAGCAGGGCTGTGGTCACGGGGACAGGTCTCCCCAGGGCGAGCACACTTGTTACTCCCGGGATGGAGGGAAACCGGGTGACCAAGTGAACCCCGAGGCCCGCAAGCTGGCCCTTCTGAGCCACCTGCTTCCAATTAGAGCAGCCCCCACCTCGCACTGAAGGCAGCAGAGCTGTCTGGCCCTGGCCCCAAGCTCAGTAACAGGCCAGAGCCTCGCTGGCCTGGCCTGCAGCAGGTGCGCGTCCTGCCCCGTGAATGGGCAGATTCACGTCGGTCCCTGCCATGGGCCTTGTGCAGCTCAAGAGGCGTGGGTGAAGCTCAGTCAAGAAAAGGGAACCAGTCCCATGAAGAAGGGGACCCCCCAGAGGAGGGAGGGACCTGGTCACTCAGGAGGTGGAGGTTGGCTTCTGGGGTGGGTTTAGAGAAGAGGATACAAGGGCCACCCTCGGGGAAGGGCAAGGCCTGGTCTGATTGTTACGGAAGCAGTGGAGGGTCTGGGGAATGGGAGCCCTGGAGCCAGGTGCCAGGATTTGAACCCTGCCCCACGCCTTCCTCGCTGTGACTCGGGCAGATCACGTAACCTCCGTTTGTGCAGTGGGATTCCTAATAGGATCTGCCTGGAGGAGGTGGTATTAGGATTAAATGAAATAATGCAGTGCCTGGCACCCAAAACGACCTGAAGGGCACGAAAGGACAGGCGAGCAAAGAGCTCAGGGAAGCGGGGAGGCAGGCACAGGCAGGAGGGGGGTCAGTGTGTGCAAAGGAGGGGTAAGGTCGTTACTGCTGCGGGAGTGTGGAACCGGCTATGGTCCCCCCTGACGGTGGCAACTGGGAGCCTAAGACCTGTCCCTTCCCTGCTCTGAGCCCATTTCCTCTAATGAAATGGGAGTTGCCACCCCCCAGGGTGCTGTGAGGATCTGGGGCAATGTGAATGGGCAATAACTGGGAAAGGCCTGGGAGGGACATATTTTTAAAAAAATTCCTGGGGGTCCTGGGGCAGAATGGGTTGAGAGGGCAGAGCCGGAGGCAGCCCTCAGCTCGCACGCCCTCCTGTCTGCATGCCAGGCTCTCGTCCGCCCAGTCTGTTACCCGCCTGAGCTGGCTTCCAAAGCAATGGGAGGAAGGCCTGCGTTTTGTTGAAGGGGAAAAAAACATGGGCAGGGAGCGGGAACAGAGCCCAGTGTTAGTGCCAGGGCTCTTTCGCCTGCTGCCCTGCCGAGCCGGGGGTGGGACTGGGCAGGAGATGGGGTCCTGGGGAGAAGCGGGCTCCTGCCTGCCGAACTCTAGGTCTGGAGGAGTTTGCGCCCCAGGAAAGGCCAGGAAGGGTGTTTTGTTTGTGAGGAACAACTGCTGAGGGCCCTCAGGAGAGCACTTGGCTCCTTCTCTGAGCAAAAAGATGTGACATCCAAGCAAGGGGCACCTAGTCCTTATCCCCTGGACATCCCGGACACTTTTGTCCTGACTTGGTCCTCCAGCCTGGGGGTGGGGGGAGGGACAACCTCCTCCTGGCTCCTGTACCCTCACAAAGCTCTGTCACCCACTAGGCTGTGTGACCTTGGTGATGTCCAAGCATCTCTGGCCTACAGGAGTGGGGACAGGAGGTCTCTCTCGGCCCCTCCTGCTCTGACATCCAGGAGCAGGTGCAGCCAGTCTCCACCCCCTGCCTTACATTGTCCCTGGACTCGGGGTGCAGAGGTGGGTGGGTCTACCTGATGGTTCAGCCTCATGCTCTAGGAGGTTCCAATCCCAGCTCCCCCACTCCCTGGCTGTGTGACCCAGGGTGGGCATCTTAAACTCTGAACTTGAGTTTCCTCACCTGTACAACGGGGATGATGGAAACAGTACCTGCCTTCTAGAAGCATTATGAGGAATCAGCTGCCTAGGCGTACACGTTGTGAGCATAGTGCCTGGCACAAATCTTTTGGGGACACCTCTTGGGCTAGCATTTGGTGATGCTAAGCACATTTAGGCCCAAAGAAAAAGGAAGTAATTTGTGGATTGTCTGGTGCTTTTGTTCAGCCATTTCTCAGTTTTGGGGGGAATATTTGGTATGGCTTCACCCTTCCTGTCCCCAGACATATGTGCTCTGAGGCACACCCACGTACAGGAAATGGAGAGCAGGTGGTGGAAGCATCTCTCCAGGCAGGCCCGCGCTCTCCGTTCATTCATTCCGTGCATCTGTACCGAGCGTACTCTGCACAGCGCTGGGGAGACCGTGAGGAACAAGACACAGCCTCTGCCCGGCCAGAGCCAGGCCAGGAGGCAGCAGCTGTGAAGCAACATGATCAAACCAAAGGTAGCACTTAACCCAGACAGCGGGCTCAGGGAAGGCTTCTTAGAAAAGTGACATCTGAGCTGAAACTTGGAGGATGCTTAAGAGTTAGCCTCATAAAGGGAGTGCGTGCACGGGGCGTCCCAGGTTGGTGCGTAGGCACAGTTGAAGGAAGGAGTGAGTAGGGAGACGTGAGGTTGAGGAGGCAGGCGAGCACCCACAGAGCCTCGGGAGCCATCGAGGAATCTGCATTTGCTCTTGAGGGCAGTGGGGAGCCACTGGAGGGTAGTGAGCAGTTTTGGGGGGCCCAGTGGGGCCTCCCATCATGGGCCTTCATCCTTACCTCTGCCCCAACCCATAAGACCTGGGTTTTGCTGTCCGTGGCCCATTTCTGGTTGGTCGCCAGGGCGTCTGGTGTCCGAGTGGAGGGGGCGCTGGGAGGCAGCCAGCAGCCTGGGAGTTTCTCCCCTGCCACCTTCAGGGCCCCTGGCAGCCAACTTCTCAGAAATAAGGTGGGGAGTGAGTGCAGTGTCCTCAGACTCTGCCTGAACTGCTGTGGTCAAGCCAATTTCATATAAATCAAATCACACGTTACATGCATTAGGGGAAGCAGCTATTTACAGCCCTGGAAACCTGAAGAACCTCTGGGTAAAGGCAAGAGATACTCCAGCTTTGAACTGTATTGGGAGTTTGGGTCTTTGGATTCGACCTGACGGTGACTGGCTGTTTCTGGAGGTGGGAACGCTGCTAGGGTGGACCAGTACTGACTGCGGGGACAGCAGGGCCTACAGAGCCCCTTCTGACACCTCCCGCCCAGTTCCACCTCTCATTCTCCCATCTAGAGCTCCCCACCGCCCTCTGATCCACCTTGGAGGTGGGGCTTTGGACCCCTGGGATTGTAATGGACCTTTGCAGCTCCTGGACAACCTAGGCTCTGTCCAGGCTGGGCGAGAAGCCCAGGACATGTCGGCTGCAGTTCCACTGCCCAGGCCCAGGCCGCGGACCCTCAGGCACGTGGGTGTGGGCATGCCACTGGAGGTGGGCACACAGGAGTCAGCGTGGGCTCTGGACCCTAAGCTTGGCTGCTATCTTGTACATTCAGGCCCTCAGACACCAGGGTGCTGGGTGGGAGGAAAGCTTCTCCCAGCCAGGCTCCACTGCTGGAGAGACAGTGACAGGCCACTGGTGCCAGGGGGCGGTAGAGGACATCATGGAAAGAGCCCAAACTTCTTCGGATTGTGCCAGTTCTCGGCTTTGGGGCCTTAACAATTCACTTAACCTCTCTGAGCCGTCTCCTCGGAGTGACAATGTGAGGATTGCAGGGAATATCTGTGCGGACACTGTCTTTGTTTATTATGGCCACACCCTGTCCACAGTCCTGTATGAACCCAGGCCCTGTCTGCCCCATGTCCCTGGGACGGAAGGCTGTAAGGCCTGAGCCCTGGGAGTCTCCTAGGCACATGGTTGATTGAAATGGGAAAGCCAAGAGGGCCAAGTGGGGAGGAGGGGGACCGCCTGTCTTGAGTTGGAAGGGGCTTGGAGACAAGTGCCACCTACTGATGGTGGGGCCTGTTAGACCAAGGTCAACCAGTTTGTTTTCCTCATTGCCAGGCCTTAGTGTCTTCCCTCCAGTCAGCATCCGTGTCCTAGAAACATTGCCCTGGACTATTTCTGGTGGGACTGAGGTGGGCTTAGAGACCACCTAAGGGAAGGGGCCCTGGGACAAGGGTGGGCTGTGGGACAGCAGGGTCTGGATGGACTTTGAGGCCCCCCCAAAGCCAGGGATGGGGGGCTGGCAGCAAAAGCCCTCCACTGTGGGATTCAGGCTGCCATCTCCATGGCAACAGGTTTCCCAGCCAAGGGATTGGTCTCTTAAAGGCGCAGTGCTAGAGCTCAACTACCACTGCATGGAGCTGGGAGTGAGCATGGTCCACGTCTCCACGTGGCTCTTCCACTCCTTCCCTCCACAGTTTGTACTTGGGACTCAGACTGGGGAGCAAGGCACCCTGGGGGGCTGAGCTTGCTCTGCAAGCTCCCCAGGGAGCAAGCAGCTTTGCTGGGTAAGAAGGTGGCACGTACCATCCTAGGGTCTGGCTTGGTTCTACCCTCCTTAGCTCCGTGACCTTGAGTAGTCTGGGCTCCAGGTTGTCTGGGAATCCAAAGGACCAGACTAGAAGGCAGAAGCCCCAGACAGAGAATACTAGGACCACAGGCCTAGTGTTTACTTTATGGATGGGAAATCTGAGTTTCCCCAAAGGGGGCTCGATGATGCTAAGGAGAGAGCCAAGTTGAAAATGAGGTCTCAGCCAGCTTGGGGGCCTGGGCCCTCCCGCTGCAGGAGCCTCCAGTGAGCTTTCTGGAGCTTCATTCACTCACCCCCATCTTCACAGTTTGTACTTTATCTGTATATCCCCCACACTAATTACTTAGTATTTTTTTAAATTTTAATTTATAAAGAAATTTTATATCCACTGTAAAAAAAATCAGTATCACTTGCCATAAATAGAGAGCAACAAAAATAAATACAACCGACTGTACAATGGTACTGAAGTCTAGCTAGAGACTACGGTCTCAAGCTCTGGGCTTCCCGCCTTCTCTGTTGATAAGGTTAACAAATGTTATTGAAGTATTATAGACATAGTAGCGCCAAGCCAAGGCTTCCTCCTGGGCACAGTTCATAGAATTGAAAGACCACTGCAAAACCAACTCTCCTCACTGTGACTCGATGATGTTCAATGCCATGTCTGGGATGTGACCCAAATCTTGCTGGTATACCATCGGAGTCCCACGCTCCCAGAGGCACTGGCCCAATGACCTGCTCTTAGCTCCTGCAAGGTGTCTCAGACACCCTGTTGAGTAGGGAATGGGGTGAGGTCACAAGTGTAGAGAAGGGGTGGCTGGTCCCAGAGTCTGTCAGCCAGGGTCCTCCTGCACCAGTGATGGGTGTGGCAGGAATGAGGGTGACTGAGCCAATGCCATGTGTCAGGCATGTTATCTCTTTGAAGTAGGTGTGGTAACTCCCACTTTGCAGATGAAGAAACTGAGGCACAGGGAGTTAAGTCAGTTGCCCAGAATCCCACAGTACAGTGACTGGCAAAACCAGGCCTGGAGTCCAGGGCTCTCAGAGGCCACAAGAGGGGAGTCTAAGATGACACACAGGGCAGGAGAGAGCAGTTTGCACTTCCTGCTGTGACCGGCCAGAGTTTAAAGGCAAGAGGGGCCTGCCGGGCACCAAAAGCAGGACGCTTAGGGACTGGCCGGGACTTGGCTGCAGCAGGGTAAGCAGCTCTGCTTTCCTCCAAGAGTTGGGGGGTTTGGGGGGTGGAGGGAGGGAGAAGGTGTGCCAGGGGCCTCAGGGCCTTGCTGAGTACCCTGTGACCCCTCCCTGCAGCAGTACTTCATCCTCCTCATCATCACTGACGGCGTCATCAGCGACATGGAGGAGACGCGGCACGCTGTGGTACAGGCTTCCAAGCTGCCCATGTCCATCATCATTGTGGGCGTGGGCAACGCTGACTTCACTGCCATGGAGTTCCTGGATGGGGACAGCCGCATGCTGCGCTCCCACACGGGGGAGGAGGCAGCCCGAGATATCGTGCAGTTCGTGCCCTTTCGAGAGTTCCGCAACGTGAGTGTGGGCCCAGGCCGGGGGGCGGTTATGGGACCCCAACAACCATAGCTCATAATCAGGGCTGCGTCTTGGGATTGTCTGGCCCACCCTAGACTCTTCCACCCCCAGCTCCCTTGACTGTGTACTTCCTGGAGGCCTGAGTGCCAGGCGCTGCGCTGCGCCTTGCCCCAGAGGAGGGCACTACGACAGTGTGAGCACTTGCCCCCACAGGCTGGATCCAGGCTGGGGTTGTGGGGCAGGGTCTCCTGGAGGACCCATCCTCTAACTGGGGTCGTGAGTGGGAGATAGAAGTTACCCACATGGCACAGAGCATTCTGGGCAGATAGAGGGACCAGGCCAAAGGCCCAGAGAGGAGAGAAGCTCTCCTGGTAATCACCCCTCATCCTGCGCCCTCATTTTGCAGATGGAAACAGGGCCCCTCCCTATCTTAGGCTGGTCTCCTCTCGCTAAAGGCCTGGCCTGGGGCACTGGTATCCCCTGCCTTGGAGGTATCCCCTATTCCTAGAGGTAGCTCTGGACTTATTTGCAGGTGATCCCAGGTCTGCCCACAAGGAGGCTGGGGTTGGCTTCCTGGTCCCTGCCTTGGCAGCGGGTACCTGAGTCCCAGAGGGGAGCAGAATTTCAGATGCCACCCTGCGATGCGGGCCTGGGCCTAACCCTCATTTGACCAGAGGCTCGCTGTGTGGTCTCACGCAAGCCCTGACCTCTCTGGGCCTGCCCTTCGGCTGTCAGGGCCTCTCAGGGGGTGCTGTGGCTCAGCTGTGGGGAGCCAGGCTCGGCGAGAACTGACCACACTGGTTTACACCGGGTGGTCCTCACATCCCTGCCTAGCATCCTCTGGCTTTGCCTGAGATGGTTCCACTCCTTCCTCTGGAGCATTAGCTTCCTGAGGACAGTGACTGAGCACCTCCACGTGCCTGGCCTGTGGCTGGCCGTTCAGCGAAGCGACAGTCACGGCCCATTTGTACCGGCCAAGGTGCTCGGGAAGCATCTGCCAGAGGCGTAGGCTGCACAGCTCGCCTCCACTGTCTCTTTCCCCAAAAAGCCTCCCACAGACAAATTCTTCCTAAACCGTTGCTCTGAGGCATCTCAAGTGCTCGAGGTAAGAATGACACTTAACACAAAGGCAGGCACTGCTAATGGTGGGATTTCAGGCATGGGCTGGGATGAGGGACGCTAGTTTTAGGTGGCCCTGGCCCTCAGCCCGAGTTCTGTCGCCACGGACACCTGCTGTAGCAGCCCTCTGGGCACAGCGCCCCTCAAAACTTCCGTTCATTAATCCTTATCCTCTTTCCTCCCCACCTCACCCTCGCCCCTACAGGCAGCAAAAGAGACCCTGGCCAAAGCTGTGCTGGCGGAGCTGCCCCAACAAGTCGTGCAGTATTTCAAGCATAAAAACCTGCCCCCCACCCACTCAGAGCCCGCCTGAATCCCGCCCAGCAGCAGCATGCCGGCTGGGCCTCCCCCCAACCCCCAGAACATGCACGCTCACCCTGCGTCCCTTGTGGGTGGCATTTTTTTTACCGATCCGCATTTTTATTTTTTACAAATGGACCTACACCCCCAACTTCCCCCAGCCCAGCTGGGCTTCCTTTGTTGGAGTCAATTGATGATGCTTCCAGGCCAAACTGTCTTCCTCTCCTCCCCTCCCCACCCTTGCCACTCTTAAGTATTGAATGTACTTTGTATAATTTTAGTGGAATTATTGTTATTAAAGGAGAATAAAATTTTTACAATCATAACTGGCTTTTTCCAAGTAACTAGCTGCAGACACTGAAAGGAACACGTTCTCGGTGCATACTTTGTGCTGTAGCCTGCACCTGATTCCTGCTCTGTTTTTTTATACTGTGACTGTGTTCTATTTGTTATACTCAGGGTAATAAAGGAGTTTCAGACGTCCCCGTGTCCACTCCTTCCTCAGCTGGGCCCTCATGGGCTCACTGATTGGGAAGGGAAATAGAACATGAAAATCCCTTCCCCCACACGGCAAGCCTGCAAAGTTGGTGTAATCCCTTCTGCATGGGGACATCCATTCCTTATCAACAGTGACAGTCTGTTAAACTGGCACAGAACATGGCACACTGTACATACTAGTTATCCGTGGATGAAGAGAATGTGCAAGCCCACCCGGGTTCTGGGGCTCCCCATTCAGGCCTAGCTAACACCACACCTCTGTCCCCCAACTGGTCAGCAGTCCCAGGCGTTGTGGTCCACCACAAAACGAAAGCGTCTTTGGCCTCAGGACCCCAAGTAGTAGGGCTGCTTCTGTCCCTGCTGTTTCTACCGTGTCCCCCTCTCTGAGTTCAGGTCCAGCTTTATGAAACCAGCCAGAAGACCGCTCTCTGAAACCCCAGCTCTCCTTCCAGATCCTTCTTTCTCCCACGTAACACCTCTCTTTCACCTTCCCACCCCTGGCTGGGAGTTCCAGTCAGCCCCTTGGTCACAGTGACGCGCAACCAGTAACGACTAACCTTTCTATTAGGCGCTAGGTTTCCAGCTCCATATGGAGTGCGTCATAGGCACTATCTTGATGAACTCTTCCAGTAGCCCCTGCCTATGACCATTTCTGAGATGAGGAAACAAGCAGAAGTTAGTCAAGTCTCCTAGAGGCGGAGCCAGTTCTATCTGAGCCCGGCTGACTCCACACCCATCCTAGTTCCACTGCGTTGAACGCCTTCCCTCAGCTCTGCAAGGGCTGCTTCTGCTCAAGCTGCTAACTTGTCCGTCACTCCACGACACTGCAACTTTATCCCCACCTCCTCTCCTGCTGTAAGGCAGCACGCCAGGCAGGTCCCCACCTCCAAGGGCCGGGTGAGCTCGAGCCCGTTTATCTGATGGGAGCGAGTGAGGGATACCTTCATCCTAAGCTTCCGATGCTTCTGCTGATTCTGTGGCCACCAAGTATGCTTTCGGGACACCTTCACTTCTCTCAAGACTATACAGAGCCCTGATTTTGCAGACTGTCCTTCAGGAAAGCACAGTTCACAGGTCCCCAAGCTGGCAACACAGATGGAACCCCACTAGCACATCTGTTCAGCACAGCTGCAAGACTGGGTGTTACTCGAAACATCAGCACACAGTGCTTGTTTCCCCTCATTTGGTGGTTGAAGTGAGTCTAGTGGATGGCACAGCCAGGTAAGTCTGTACCCACCCCAGCTTGGGAGAATCTGCTACGTCTGATTACCAGAGTCATAAATAGCAGCCTTCTCCCAGCCCCGCATTCCCCAGAAACAGACCTCTCCACCTCTCCTTTACAATTCCCCATGGGAGTGACTTACCAGGTGGTAACACAGGGGAGACTGCTGTCCACTGGGCCACTTAAGGCAGAGCTCCTGCCTTGCGCCGGGGGGTCTGTCCCAAATGCTCCCACTCTCACGGATCACTTGCCTCAGGTCCGTGGTGGCTTCACGTCCTGAAACTGGGTGGATAAGTCAAGCAGGCAGGCCCTTTACCTGGCCGGCTTCAGTCCACAACAGAAAGGAATGTGCCTAAACTCTCGACAAGGCCAAGCCACTTTTCAAAAAGATCCTTGGTGCTGCCATTTGGTTCCTGCACATAGATGGCAGCCGGATTGGAAACCTGACCAGAAAGCCTCCTTCAGCCTTGGGTCGCCTCCACTGAGGCTCGGGCACTGACATTTAAGTTTCATGGATTAAAAGTTCTACTGAAACCACAGAAGGCCAGACTTAAGAGTTAAAAGCGCAAATGAAAATTCTGTTTCTGTCATCTAGCTATATAACCTCGGGCAAGTCACTGAGCCACTATGAATTTCGATTTCCTCTATAAAATGTAGAGAAGGGCCGCTTCACAGGACTTTTTTTCTTTTTTGTGTCGATGAGAGACATTCCAGTCCACAAATAGAGTGCAGAAATGCCCCAAACTGCCTGGCATATTCGTAGCAAGCTCTCGGTATATACTGAATGAACAAAGTCAACACAAGGGAAGATGTGCATGACTATTACTGAAGTAGTAAGGGAGACCAGCCTACAGTGTAAGGCTTGGATGAAGGGCTGTCTCTCTAGGTTTTTCTGCCTATCACTTCTGCAAAGCTGACGCTAGGGCTACATTCTGCCTGTTATTGCTGTGGGACTCCCTCTCTCCCTAAACCATTGCTCCAGCAGGTAAGGGGAGCAAAATGCCAGCCCTTGCCAGCATCACTAAAGCATGAATGTGAGACTGGCTTCTTGTGTTCAACCTGTGACTCCACAAGTGTTGCCAAGATCTTAGCCTCCCACCGAGTAGAACTTGCATTCCAACCTGTTATGCGTAAGTAGGCTGGGCACGCCAAGACATCAAAAAAACACCCAAGGCCAAGTAATTGTGCATTGCCACGGAGCTCTCCTTTTGTTTTTCTGGAAGGGCCTAAGCTGACAGCTGAGCCATATACCCACGGCTAGGACATCCAAGCCAAGGAACCGGGTGTGCCTAAGCAATTAACATTTAGCTAAGAGGGAAGCATACAGCAGGAGCTGGTGGTTGGAGCTTTGACGACCAGATCTGACCATTCATCGTGCCAGTGTTCTAGCTGCAACAGAGGAATGCCAGTGGAATGCAGAAACCTGTATAAATCACCACTAATGGAGGCTCTGGACACATCACCCAGAAACAAGGGAAGGCCAGTGGTAACGGCACTGAGGACGGCTACCACTTACTGGGCACTGCATGCCAGACACACCTCATCTAGATGCTCTCCCTAGGAATCTGGTGGCATTACTCCTATTTACCAAGGAGGAAAGTGAGGCCCAGAGAGGTTGCCCTAACCTTGCCCAAGTGACACAGCTAGTCAGGGAGGAGAAGCTGAAGCAGTGGGGAAAGTCCGAAGCAAATGAAGCTTCTCTCTTGGGTGGGAAGGAGAAGAACTCAGGGGCTAAAGAGTGAAAGAAATGAGGATAAAAAGGACTAGCCCACGTCACGCCTAGTTAGGGCTCCTGACTCCCAGGACAGAATGTTTCTGAAAAAAGCTGAAGCCCCCACTCTGGATTTGGGAAGCCTGCTCTCTCTCCTCCTGGGTCCTGGGACCCTAGGAAGGCACACGTAAACGGGTAGCCAGCCACCTTTTTGGGTCTAGTCACATCAACTTCCCTGCTTTTTATAGATGGACAAATGGATGCTTTGAACTTCATAAACCCTCTCCCCCCACCCAGCCAGTGACACAAGCTAGATCCTCCTCCCCAAGAGGGCTGGCAACAGGATTCCTATTAGCTTTCTCCCTCATATGACTGGAGAGTTGTAAGAATACTGCTACCCAGGATAATATAAGCAAGCTTAAAGAAAACCACTCCAAACTTTGTTCTTATCTCTTACTACTAGCTATAAAATCCCAGTTATTAAGGCAAGAGCACTACACTTTTTGGTTTAAAGCAGAGTTTCCTTCCATTCCTGTTTATTCTGTTCTTTCGGTTTAAAGCACAAGGTCTACACGAGATGTTTTCCAAGGCTGCTTCCTCTGCTGGGCAGACCACACCCTGCCTGCTCGCAGTGGTTTCTACAGAGGCTCTGTTTCAGTTCCAGGGCTCTGTGCTAATGGGCACAATGGAGTATGATGAAATGATCACCAGCGATTCTCAATCTCTCCTGAGACAAGAACAGCAATCTCAGTCTGAAGTCTCAGCCTTCTCGACACCACCTAGCTGTGACAGATGGGGAGAGCTGGAAGCACAAGATTCAGTGGAGGAAAAACAAGATCTTGTTCTGGCGGGTTTACTAACTTTCGTATTAATGTATGTTTTAAAACCCTGCAACCCTTTATCAACTTCTTCCAATTCCAACCAACAGAGGCCACGAGTTACAGTAATGGCCTCTTAAAAAGTCAAGCCACATAAGGAAGGTGACTTTGATTCCCTAGTCTGCCTCCTGAAATGATGCGAGGTTGCTCTGGGTACGTGCTATCGTAATGGCAACACGACTGCGGGAACAACGAAGCAGAGAAACAGAAGGTGCCTACAGTTTTACCTAAATGTCTTGTTAGGCTGGAGCTGACATGCGCATACCGACAGTCAGGAACAATTAGCACAGAGTAGTCCTGAAAGGAGGAAGAATTAACAAGGCATCAGCTATGGGTGAAGGGAAGTCACCATCTGCCAGCAGGCACCAGAGTGTCACTGCATTGGAAGGGGAAAAGGAGTGTGGTTGGATGAGATCCAGAGGCCTCTCTGCCCACGTTAAAACTGAGTAGCTTCTCTGCCAGCAGCGTGGCAGTGTCAACACATTCTACGTGTGTCTCACTCAGTCTCACACCCCAGTAAGTAGAATCAATTGACATAGGAACCAAGAGGGAGAAAGCTGTATGGGCTCATCCTCCTGAAGCAGGGGAACCTGCAGGTTTTTATTAAAGCTCATGCCTACCTTTGTCCTCGAGGTCTCCGTACCTTCTCTCCCTGCCTCCTTCACAATCCAAGAGATGGGCCTGTGTCCCTCTATGAGACACCGAGGTGGAGCAGTACCTCTAGTTCTGGGCTGTGTGGCCTTGGAGCTGCTCTGTTTGGGAAGGGAGAAGAGCAGTAGTGGCAGCAGATGAAAAAGGAGAAAAACACGAGGGCAGCACCTTTAGGCTAGAAATAGCTTCCATAGTTAAAAGCCACAACTACACTATGCATCAGACAGAGAAGGGCCTCCGTAGAGTACAGTCAGATGCAGGTATGTCCCCCTGGTTTGCAATCTTATGATTCCAGGAGCTGCCAGAAGTCAGTCATCTCATTAACATACCTACCAGCAGTTGATTTCTGGTCATGATTAAATAAGGCTTCCTTTTGAGGTTTAGAATCTTAAACTAAATCTTTTATTTCAAAACAAAAACCAAATCATTTGCCAGTCTGAGAAAAGGTCCAAGGAGAAGATGGAAGCTTTCCTGTTGCCAGTCCTCTCCTACACAAATGGGACTGGATGGAGGGGAGAAAGGATGGCCAAGGGTGAGGGAAAACTTCACAATGAACGCTGAGTGTTAAGTGAAACCCTCTGCAGATATAATTTATAATCTTTACTTAATCACACAACATCAAGGACTGGTTAGTTCCAGGGAAGGGCTCCATTTCATCACCTGGGTCAGTCCCCTTCCCCTACATGCTCCACAATGCAGTAGGGCCAAATGTGTCTATCTACAAGAAATGTTAAATAACACCTGTCTAATAACTGCCCTTGCTTCTTTGTGCTGTTGGGAGAGGAAAAAAAGATACTACCAGAAAGCAATAAAACCCAAACCCAGCAAGCCAGCTGGTACCTGTCCCCCTAGGGCATTGTTAGTGGCATTTCTGCAGGGCCTTGCCCCCATCCCATCATGTCAGTGAGGAAGGAGGCAGAGGGACAGGTATGGCCGTCTGCACTGAGTGGGAAGAGAAACCAAACACAATTCGGGCCATGAGTAGATTCTGGCACATTTTTAGATTAGGTTAAAAGTGTCACGGTGTACACAGGAAGCAGGCAAAGGAGTTTTTTGAGGGATGTGATGCCTGGAGGCAGAATGAACTGTCCGATCTACCCTTGGGAGCAGTCCCTTCTAGGGACAGAGGAGCTAGGGGGCCTCGAGGAAGGTGTTGGTTCGGAAGATGGAGGAGACGATCTTCCCGGTGGCGTTGATGGTGCCTTCACTGTCTGAGCTGGATTCAGAGTCGCTGCTCCCAGAGTAGGCGCCCAAGCCTGGGAGGATGCCGATGCAGACTGCGGCCGAGGGGCAGTGGATGGAGGGGCCGCTCAGGGAAGTGTTCCCAAGAGACTTGCAGGACGAGGCCTCTGCAAAAAAAAAAAGAGGAAGGACAGTTACTTCATCACCCTTTTCCAAAGGTGAGGGTGTACTTACCATGTTCCAGGTATGGTACCGTGGGTTTTACCTACAAAAACCCACGGACACCTCAAAACCACCTATGCAGCCAATACTTTTGTTACTCTCATTTTATAGATGGGGAAAAGAAGGAAGTGAGGCTCCAGGAGGTGAATGACTTTTCAAGGTGAAAGGGCAAAGCTGGGACTTGAACTTTTTATTTATTTATTTTTGGCTTCTGTCATCTATTTTAAAATGACTAAATTTCAACATATCCCTTAAAACATGGATTTTAACATATACCTCAAAACCATTTGTATGATACTTCAAAAATAATGCAAAAGAAGGCCGGGCGCGGTGGCTCACGCCTGTAATCCTAGCACTCTGGGAGGCTGAGGTGGGCGGATCGTTTGAGCTCAGGAGTTCGAAACCAGCCTGAGCAACAGCGAGACCCCATCTCTACTAAAAAATAGAAAGAAATTAATTGGCCAACTAAAATATAGAAAAAATTAGC
>CAUYPO010066813.1:0-37638 GCA_963574435.1 Cheirogaleus major
TATCAAAAAGTTCCAAAACAACAAATGCTGGTGTGGATGTGGAGAGATTGGAACACTCTCATACTGCTGGTGGGACTGCAAATTAGTACAACCCCTGTAGAAAGCAGTGTGGAGATATCCTCAAAGAGCTAAAAGTAAAAGTACTATTTGATCTAGTAATCCCACTACTGGGTATTTACCCAAAGGAAATAAGACATTGTATAATAAAGACACTTGAATTCAAATATTTATAGCAGCAAATTTCACAATTGCAAAGATGTGGAAATAACCCAAGTGCCCATCAATATATGAGTGGATTATATAATTTGATATATGTATATCATGGAGTACTATTCAGCCGTAAAAATGGTGAACTAATACATCTTGTATTATCCTGGATTGAGCTGGAGCCCATTCTTCTCAGTGAAGTGTAATAACAATGGAAAAACAAACACCACACATATTCAACAATAAATTGGTATTAATCGATCAACACTTATGTGAACATATGGAAGTAACATTCATCTGGGATGTGGCAGGTGGGAGCAGGGAAGGGATGGGAAAATTCACACCTAATGGGTGATGTGCACGCTGTGTGGGGGATGGACAGGATTGTAACTTTAACTTGGGTGGTGCAAAGGGAATTTATGTGACCAAAGCTTTTGTACCCCCACAATATTCTGAAATTAACAAAAAAAGAAAAAAATAGATGTAATTACAATTAGTTTCAGTGTCCCAATGTGAATCTGAGTTATTATTTTTTCTCTAAATATTTTTATTCAATGTGAAAATAATTTTATAAAGACATATAAAAAGATTTTAAATAAAATCATTCATATAATCCTATGATATTATTTTTCTTTGTATTTCCATATTAAATGTATCACTTATCTATATGCCTATGTAGTTTATCAAAGTTTCTCATATGCTCATGAAATTTTATATTGTTTTTTCACTTAATCTGGTATTTATTTGTCAGATGGTACAATCTTAAAAGTTTTTAAAAACTGCAAAAATCATTGAAATAATATGCTGTAATCTAATTATTCTCATATGTTGGACATTTAATTGTTTAAACTTTGTCTCTATTATTTTGTAATGAACATTTAAAAAGTACATTTTTTTTCTGTAGTTCCTTTTGAATATACACCCAGAAGTAGGTCTGTTGGATCATACAATAGTTATATTTTTAATTTTTTGAGGAATCTACATATTGTTTACCATAATGGCTGAACCAATTTACATTCCCACCAGTAGTGTAAAAGTATTCACTGTTCTCCACATGCTCACCAACACTTTTTATCTTTTGTCTTTTTAGTAAAAGTCATCCTAGTAAGTATGATATGATATCTCATTATGGTTTTGATTTGCATTTTCCTGATGATTAGTGCTGTTGAGCCCCTTTTCATATACCTGTTGATCATTTGTATGTTTTCTTTTTAGAGATATCTATTTAGTTCCTTTGCCCACTTTTAATTGGTTTATTTTATTTAATTAGTTAATTAATTTTTTGCTCTTATATTTTATATATATATTACTTATATACTTTGCTTATTAACCCTTTACTAGATATATATTTTGTGTTTTTTATCCCATTTTATAAGTCACCTTTTCATTTTGTTGTTTCCTTTGCAGTTATGAAGCTTTTTAGTGCAATGTAATACTACTTGTATATTTTCGCTTTTGTTTCCTGTGTTTATGATAGCATATTCAAAACCTTATTGCTGAGACCAATGTCAATAAGCTTTTTTTCATATGTTTTCTTCTATAAATTTTGTAGTTTTAGGTTTTAAATCTTTAGTATATTTTGAGTTGATTTTTGTGAATGGTATAAGATAAGGGTTCAATTTCATTCTTTTGCATGTGTATATCCAATTTTCCTAATTAAATCTATTGAGGAGACCATCCCTTGCCCCTTGTGTATCCCTGGTGCCCTGTCAAGTATCAATTTACTATCTATGCAGGGATTAATTTCTAGGCTATTTTTTCTGTTCCATTGATCTATGTATCTGTTTTTTTGCAAGTACCATACCTGCTTTGATTTCTGTAGCTTTGTAATATATTTTGAAATCAGGAAGTATAATGGCCCATCTTTGCTCTTTTTGCTCAAGATTGCTTTGACTACTTGGGGTCTTTTATGCTTCCATATGGATTTTAGGATTATTTAATCTGTAAAAAATATTACTGGGATTTTGATAGTGATTGCATTCAATGTGTAGATTGCTTTGGATATCATAGACATTAAAACAACATTAATTCTTCCAATCTATGACCATAAGATGCATTTCCATTTATTTGTATCTGTTGTAATTTCTTTTATCAGCATTTTATAGTTTTCAGTATACATCTTTAGTTTATTTTGTTAAGTTTATTCCTAAACATCTTTTTGTAAATTAGAAATTAATAACAAAGCAGTTTTTGAAACTCAGAAATATGGTGAAATTAAACAACACATCTTTCATTAACCAATTTGTTAAGAAAGAAATCACAATGAGAAATTATGACATACTTTGTGATGAATGAAACCAAAATCAACACATGCCAAAACTTATTAAATCCTGTGAAAGTAGTGGTCAGTGGTAAATTTCAGGTATACAGACCTATATTGAAGAAGAAATATTTTAAATACAAAATCTAAATGTCCCCCTTAAAAATTAAAAAAGGAGAGCAAAATATACTGAAAGCAAATAGAGAGAAGGAAATAACTAAGATTAGAAAAACCATGAATAAAATAGAGAGCAAAAATCGATAAAATCAGTAAAGCCAATTTTTATTGGTATATAGTATTTGCTCATATTTATGAGGTATATGTGATATTTTGCCACACTTATAGAATATGTAATGATCAAGTCAAGGTATTCAGAATATTCCTCACCATGGATACTTACCATTTCTGTGTTGAAAATATTTCAAGTCCTCACTTCTAGCTATTTTGAAAAATATAATACATTGTTGATAACTATACTCACTATGCTCTACTATTAAACATTAAAACCTACTCCTTCTATCTAACTCTATAGCAAGATCAAAATTTTCTGTCAAGAAAATGAAAAGACACCCCACAGAATAGATGGAAACATCTGCAAATCATGTGTCTGGTGAAAGAAAAGTATTTTGAATGCAGTTGACTCTTGAGCAACACAGGTTTGAACCGTGTGGGTCCACTTACAGGCAGATTTTTTTCCCAACCAAACATGGATCTAAAATACAATATTCACAGACTGTGAAACCCATGTTTGTGGAGGGTTGACTTTTTTATATAAGCGGGTTCCACAGGGCCAGTCAGGGTACTTGAATATGCAAAGATTTAGGTAAACACAGGTGTCTTGGAATCAATCCCCATGTCTAATGTAAAACAGGTGAATATAAATAATCCTGATAACTCAAATATATAAAGACAAATAACCCAATATTTTTTAACCTTTTTTTCTTTATTTTTTTCAGCATATTATGGGGGTACAAATGTTATGTATGTATATACCCATCCCCTCCCCCCCACCTGGCAGACACCTGATAAATGTTATTCCTATATGTCCACTTAGGTGTTGATCAGTTAATGCCAATTTGCTGGTGAGTATATGTGGTGTTTATTTTTCCATTCTTGGGATACTTGACTTAGTAAAATGTGCTCAAGCTCTATCCAGGATAATACAAGAGGTGCTAGATCACCATTGTTTTTTGTGGCTGAGTAGAACTCCATGGTACACATATACCGAATTTTATTAATCCATTCATGTATTGATGGGCACTTTGGTTGTTTCCACATCTTTGCAATTGTGCTACTATAAACATTCGAGTGTAGGTATCTTTTTCATAGAATGACTTTTGAATAACCCAATATTTTAAATAGGCAAAAGACTTGAATATACCTTTCTCTAGAAAAGATATAGAAATGGTCAATAAACACATGAAAAGATGCTCAAAATCATTAGTCATTAGGAAAATGAAAATCAAAATCACAATGAGATGACGCTTCATAACCACTCAGAAGGCTGCAATCCAAAAGACAGGTGATAACAAGTATTGGAAAGATATGGAGAAATTAGAACTCTCATACATATAAAATTCAGAATAGGCAAATCCATGAGAAAGTAGATGAGTGGTTGTTAGACCTGAAGGTGAAGGGGAATCAGAATTGACTGCAAATTCACATTGGGTTTCTTTGGGGGAAGTAATAAAAATGTTCTGACATTAGATACTGGTGATAGTTACGTAATATTGTCAGTATACTAAACATTAAATTGAACATTTTAAAGAGGTGAATTTTATAGTGTATGATTTTTATATATTTTTTACATGTCTAAAAAGTTAAAGAATTTGGAACTTATTTTATTAATGTGGCAGAGCTATTCATGGAGGGCAGTGACATAGACTGATTTTTAAAATAATCTTTTCATTGAAATGCAAATATGGCATGCATGCAAAAAAGTATACAAATCTAAAGGTAATCACTACCCAGGTCGAGGAATAGAGCATTATCAGGATCCCATAAGCCTCTCTCTTTTTTCACCCTGTCAACATTTTCACCTTCCTTCCATTATTTAGGCTCCTAGCAATATAGTTTCTTTCTTTTTTTTTTAATTTCTACTTGCAGTCATAGAGTATGCATTCTTTGTGTCTAGCTTCTTTATCTCAACATAGTGTTTTTAAAGTTCATCCATGTTGTTTCAAGTAGTAATCTATAGTATTTCTATAGTGTTTCTATGCTCTATAGTATTTCACTGTAAACTACACCACAATTATTTTTTATCTATGCTATTGCTCATAGACAGATGGGTGGTTACTAGACTGGATCAATCATAAATTGTGTTGTGATGAATATTCTAAATCTCCCTTATGCCAAACATAGGTACACATTTATGTTGAGTATAAACCTACAAATAAAATTTTGTAGTCAGAGGGCATGCTTATGCTCATCTTTATCAGCAACTTCCTAATTGTTATCCAGAATGGTTTGCCTGATTTCCATTGGCATCAGTGGTGCAGGAAAGTCATAGATGTTTTACACCATGTTAACATTTGGTGTCATCAATTTTTTAAAAATCATAAGCACTTTGTTTGCTGTGTTACAGTACCTCATTTTGTTTTAATTTGCATTTCTTTGATAACTAATTCATGGGAACATAGTTTCATATAATTTATTGGTCATATGTGTGTCCTCTTTTATGAAGTGACTCAGTTTTTGTTCAATATTTTCTATTGTTTGTCTCTTTCCTATTAATTTAGAGAATTTATTTTTATAATTTTTTTTTGAGACAAAGGCTCATTCTTTTGCCCAGGGTAGAGTGCCATGACAGCAGCCTAGCTCACAACAACCTCAAACTCCTGAGCTCAAGCAATCCTACTGGCTCAGCTTCCCAAGTAGCAGGGACTACAGGCATGTGTCACCAAACCTGGCTGCTTTTTTTAATATATATATTTTCAGTTGTGCAGTTAATTTCTTTCTATTTATTTTTTAGTAGAGATGGGGTCTCACTCTTGCTCAGGCTGGTCTCGAACTCCTGAGCTCAAATGATCTGACCACCTCAGTCTCCCAGAGTGCTAGGATTACATGCATGAGCCCCAGCACCCAGCCTAGTTTTATAAATCCATTTATGAATCCTTTGTCTTCTTGATTATTGAAAACAGAAATAGATTCAAGATTATTGGAGCCAAACATATATGAACTATTTTAGGGATATCCTTTTAAGAATATGAATACCAAACTTAGCTGCAGAATTGAATATGTGTTTAGATTAATATAATAAGTTATAATTAGTTGCACATTTTAAAAGCTGAAATCTGTTTTATTGATCAGTAAAATAAACACTTTTTAAATTTATTGATTGTGTGACACACTGTCCTAATTTTTTATACTTTTTAAAATTTTTGTTTACATACTAGTCTTTTACTCTTCATATATAACATATTTTTAAATATTAAGTTTGGTAAAAAATATAAAAATAATTTTGTCTTTTTTGTCAAAATTCCTTTGCTTTGTTATAAGTAGTTTAGAAATGTGCTTTTCAGCTTCACAACTTATTATTGTTAACACCATGTACACTTTTAAGTTGGTTCTAAAATTTGCAAAAAATCTTTAACAAGTTTCTTCCAGTTGTAATCTACAAGATTACAAGACATTTAATTTTTCTTTTACTGTGAATAATTTTAAATACTCTTTGATTTAATGACCTACATTGTGTTCAACACATGCTAGAATTCTGAAAAATTCTATTTTGCATGACTCTTATCAAAAAAGGAAAATGTATCTGCCTTTATAATTATGTATGCCACACCATCCAAAATATTCTTTTTTTTTCCTGCATATCATGGGGGTACAAATGTTTAGGTTATGTTTGTTGCCATTTTCCCCCTCCCCCCGAGTCAGAGCTTCAAGTGTGTCCATCCCTGAGATGGTGAGCATCACACTCATTATGTATGTATATACCTACCCACTCCTCCCCCCTCCCATCTGCCCAATGCCTGATAAATGTTATTCCTATATGTGCACTTAGGTGTTGATCAATTAAAGCCAATTTGCTGGTGAGTTCATGTGGTGCTTATTTTTCCATCCTTGGGATACTTGACTTAGTAGAATGGGTTCCAGCTCTATCCGGGAAAATACAAGTGCTATATCATCATTGTTTCTTATAGCTGAATAATACTCCATGGTATATATATATATACCACATTTTATTAATCCACTCATGAATTGATGAGCACCTGGGTTGTTTCCACATCTTTGCAATTGTGAATTGTGCTGCTATAAACATTCAAGTGGAGATGTCTTTTTTATAGAATGTCTTTTGTTCTTTTGGGTAGATGCCCAGTAATGGGATTGCTGGATCAAATGGTAGATATACCTGTATCTCTTTAAGGTATCTCCATATTGCTTTCCACAGAGGTTGCACTAGTTTGCAGTCCCACCAGCAACGTATGAGCATTCCTATCTCTCTGCATCCATGCCAACATTTATTGTTTTGGGACTTTTTGATAAAGGCCATTCTCACTGCAGATAAGTGATATCTCATTGTGGTTTTGATTTGCATTTTGCTGATGATTAGAGATGTTGAGCATTTTTTCACATGTTTTTTTAAGGCTAATATGCCATAGCACATATCTACCACCTTTTCTCTGTCCATTCCCCTGGTGATGAACACTTAGATTGTTCCAATATCTCCAATATCTTAGCTATTATGAATAATGCTGTAATGAACTTGGAAGTGCTGATTTTTTTATGAGGTGGAGATTTCATTTACTTTGTATTGTGTGTGCATGTGTGTGTGTGTGTGTATCCAAAAGAGAGACTGCTAGGTCATACAATAGGTCTACTTTTAAATTTGTTAGAAATTCTTAATTTTTATGTCACCTGATTTATCAATAATTTCCTTTTTGTTAATGCTTTTATGTCTTAGCATAGCAAAGTCATGAACATATTCTCTTAAGTTACCTTACAGGAGATTTATTGCTTTTAACTTTTACAGAGGATTTGCTATTTTTATATTTTATCTATGATCTATCTGAAAGTAAGTGTTGTAAATGGTGTGAAATAGTGAATCAAGATTCATTTCTAATGCACATATTGAAAATTATAATTCATTGAAATACATATGGTATCACAGAATATATAACTATGTTAAAATATATGCATTCACAAATTCATTTATTAGACTACATTAAGAACATTTATTATATGTATTTATGGTTATAAATTACCCTATATCCATGGCTTTCTTAAACCATAAATCTTAATATGCCTAATTTAATTATCATTCAGATTAAAATATTTTTAAAATTTCCCCTGTGATTTCTTCTTTTGCTTTGAGATACATAGAAAGTATTACTATATATTAAGTTAGTAGTCATTCCCTTGAAGGTAATAAGGTAATATATGGTGAATTTTAATTATTTTATTTTACCTTATTTCCAGCATATTTTTCATGTGCTGAGGACTGGTTTTGTTTATATTTATTCTGCTTGGATTTGTAGTACTTCTTGCATCTATTGTTTCTGTCTCTCATATGTTTTAGAAAGTTCCCAACAATTGACACTTTACATATAGCCTCATTCTCTATTGTTTTCTTTTTAGGATGACACTTACACATATATTAAACCTTCACTTGTACCATGTGTTGCTCATTCTCATTGTTTTCCATTTTTTTGAGTATTTAGGCTTCAATTAGTATATATAAAATGTCCAGTTTTAAATCAAAAGTTTAGTTTATTATATCTCAAATAAGAAGCAGTACAATTTATCAAAGTATGCACCTAAACTATTGACACAGTTTTGCCATCTTAACAGTAGCTTGTTTATGCCAGCAGCGAAGAAGCCTGGAGAGTGAATGGTGATGAAATTGAGAAAGGCTTTTTCCACAGCTTGTTAAGAATTGAATATTTTTCCTTGCAAGAAGAGATGTCTGCGTTTCATTGGTTCCATGATGGAACTCATTCAAAAATAACACAAATTTCTGACTTACCTATGGTTTCACAAAAATTGTTCTAAAAAATTTTGAAAGATAATCATAAGCCAAACCATGTGTTTGAAAGAATGAGGATGTACCTTAACAATAAAAATAAAACCAGAAGTATCAAAGTGAAATGTCAGAGATATCAACTGTCAAACTTAGTACTGGCCGGGCACGGTGGCTCATGCCAGTAATCCTAGCACTCAGGGAGGCCAAGGAAGGAGGATTGCTCGAGGTCAGGAGTTCGAGATCTGCCTGAACAAGAGCAAGATCCCATCTTTACTAAAAATAGAAAGAAATTATCTGGACAATTAAAAAATATATAGAAAAAATTACCCAGGCATGGTGGGACTACATGCCTGTAGTCCCAGCTACTTGGGAGGCTGAGGCAGAAGGATTGCATAAGCCCAGGAGTTTGAGGTTGCTGTGAGCTAGGCTGATGCCACGGCACTGTAGCCCGGGCAACACAACAGAGCAAGACTTTGTGTCCAACAACAACAACAACAAAAATCTTAGTACTTAAGGAAATCGGATATTTCATACTTAATAATCTAATTTTTGACCTTTCTTCCTTTTTCCTAATTTGATTTGTCTGATTTGTTAGCAATTCTATTTGTTGAATTTATAATTCTTTCTCTTTTGCTTTTTATTTGACTATTTTTACATTACCAGTTATCTGCCAACATTGTCCATCTTGTTCTTTTATTTCTAGACTATGTTAATCATGATTATTGTAAAATATTTGACTAATAATACAACATCCTAAATATGTATTTATTTTCTTAGGATTTTGGTCACTGTTTTTTTTATATGCCAGGTTATTTTTTATATAGAGTCACTATATATAAAAACGTGACAAGATAATGGGAGGATCTGCATGAGATGTTCTTCTTTTCTTCTATGTACTTCTCTATTCTTTGGATTATTGAACTAACAAAACCTAACTCTTTTGCTAATTATCTCATTCCATCAAGAAGATTCATAAATATTTAGCAAACATTTTCTAGTTGTTGTGGATGAGACAATTGATCCCAAACCAGCTAATTCTCCATTCGCTGTAGTGGAAATAACTTGATCTATTTTTCAAAATGAGATCTAGTTATGGATTCTGTGTGGGTTTTGCTGCTGTTGTTTGCTTTTCTTAACTGACTTGGGTTTTGTTTATCAAAAGAAAAATACCGTTTTAATTATTATTATTTTAAAGGATGCTTATGTGGTAGATGGCAAAAATGACCACACATTTTTCTTTGTATGTATTATTATTTTTTGTAATATGACTTTGAAGCTCAAAAGGTGAAATCTATTCTGTACTCTTGAATTTTAGATTGGCCATCTCAGTTTCTTTGGCTAGTGGAACATTAGGAAATGTGATGCAAAGAGAAGTTTTAAAAGTACTTGTGTGTTGCGACATTCTCGTTTTCATGACCACTACCATTCATCATGTAACGGAACTTGGAATATTTTGCTTAATGATGAGAGACGTGACAATTGTCAACCTTGGCAACATTGATCCAGCCACCAGATATTTGAGTAAGACCATCTTTGTACACAGTCTCAACCACTTTAGAGAATCATGGAAAAAATGCATATTTTTTATCTTAAGCCACTAAACTTCAGGTGGTTTGTTATGCAACAAAATCTGAGTTTTACAGAAATCAGTACCTAGAAGTGGGAGGCTACCATACCCAAACATAAAACACTTAACGTTGCCTTTGGGATTAGGTGATAGGTAGAGGCTAAACAAGGTGACATAAAACCAGGTAGAGAAGTCTGGAAAAATTGAAAATAAACTGTTAATGGAGACTGGAAAAAATAAGGAATTGCAACAACAGGATAAAGTAAGGTAATATGTGTCACATAGCAGCATAAAAACTCATGAAACTATTGTTTTTTATAATTAGAAGATGGAAAATATACATAATAAAATTTAGGTATATGCACTTCATAAGACAGAATGTTAAAAGTATCAATTGGTTTATTTTAACTGCATCAGATAAGTTATAATATGTGCAGAGATAAGTAAGCTAAGGAGAAAACTTTTCTGTTTGCAAGGATTTAGAGGAAATGGAGCAAAGCTAGTTCTTGCTGTTTTCAAAAACAATACTGTTTCATATTTTGAGTTTTTTCCAGGCAGCAAAATATATTCAGTGTGAGAAATAACTTCAATGTAAAGATCAAATAAATGATTTTTAATATCCTTTGAGATCTTAGAAAGATAAAGTGGTGCCTAGTGATTCTCTCAGCCATACCAAAGAGGAATCAAGAATTATAACAGTGTTGTCCTACCATATCACGACAAGGTGAAGAGGAAAGAAGACTTTCTTAAGGAGAATTGTGGGTATTGTTTTGTTGAATGTGGTGGAGTCCAGTGAGATACTTAGGAAACCTACAAAGTTTTTTAAATAGTTATAATCAATAAAGCACTGACAGTTTAAACTAAAAGGAATTGTGATTGTTCAAATTTCAAAAAGATCTCTGGGCTTTCAACTTTCTTCAGGTAGCAAGAAGGCTAAGCACCCATTGAACTGCAAAGAGAGGCCATTTTATATGGAAAAGAAAGGCCTCTCAGATCACAGCCAAAAGCTAAGAACAATGGACTCTCAGGGTGAAATAAAGAGTAATGGAATAGGTAGCCACTTCCAGGGAATAGAAATAAATCCTTTCAGTTACTACTGCTCATTCTGAGATCTACCAACTCCTTTGCTTTCATCATATCACTTTCATCCCTCACCATTACTTAACCACCCCTCTTCAGTCCATGAGTTTTCAGTAGGAGACCATGGTCACTTATCATGTTTCTCGCAAATATGATGCTTATGTTGAGACCTCTGCATTACCTTAAAGGACTAGTACTCTTACAAATGAAAGCAAACACCATTTGACCCTAACTCATTCCCACTTCATTTTCCCTGTACATTCTTGTTCCAAAGCAATGAACACAGAGTCTTTTTGCTTGAATAAGCAGGGGAGGAAAAATGAATTATCTGGAGTAAAGAAAAAATGTAACATCTCAAAAATATTTTTTAGTCAAAATTGGCTTCTCATTGTCTATTTTTAATTCTTGTTTTATATCTTCCAGAATACTCTTGAGTTCATAATTTTTTATATTTTTAAAAACACTATTTTTAATTGACAAATGATAATTTGTATATTTATGGGGTACAATGTAATGTTTTGATCTATATACACATTACAGAAAGAGTTAAGCTAATTCACATATCCATTACCTAATCAATTTATCAGAATTATTTTGTGGTGAGAATGTTAAAGATACAGTTTAGTAATTATGAAACATACATTGTTAACTGTGGTCACCATACAATACAATAGATTGCTACACTTATTCTTCCAGTGTAATTTGGACCCTTTGATTAACATCTTCCCTTTCCCCATTTCTCTCATTTTCCCCTTCAGCTTCTGGTAATTACCTTTCTGTCTTTTTTTCTATAAGATCATTTTTTTCTTTAGATTCTACATATAAGTGAAATTATACATTATTTGTCTTTATGTGCCTGACTTATTTTACTTAGCATAATGTCCTCCAGTTCCATAAATGTTGTTGCAAATGACAGAATTTTCTTCCTTTTTTTTAAGGCTGTATGTTATTTCATTATGTATATATACCACATTTTCTTTATCCAGTCATTCATTGATGGGCATTTAGGTTGTTTTCATAAATTAGCTATTGTAAATAATGTTGAAATAAACATGAGAGTGCAAATATCTCTTCAATATACAAATTTCAATTTTTTGAATATATACCAGAAGTAGAATCACTGCATCATATAGTAATTCTATTTTTGCTTTCTTGAGGAACCTCCATATTATTTTCCAAAATAGTTGTACTTACTAATTTACTTTCTCACTAACAGTGTACAAGGATTCTCTTTTCTCCGCACCCTTACCAACAGTTGTTATCATTAATCTATTTGATATTAGTGTGGAATGATATCTCAATTTGCATTTCCTTGATGATTAGCAATGTTGAGCATTTTTTCACATGTCATTAGTATGGCCAATTGAGCAACGTCTGTTTAGAGTCTTTACTCATTTTTAATTGGTTGTTTTCTTGCTATTGAGTTGTTTGACTTTTTTCATATATATATATTTTGGATATTAGCCTCTTATTAGATGTATGGTTTGCAAATATTTTCTCACAATCAGTGAGTCGTGTCTTTACTCTGTTAATTGTTTCCTTGGCTGTGCAGAAGTTTTTTAGTTTGATGAAATCTCGGTTGTCTATTTTTGCTTTTGTTGCTTGTGCTTTTGGAATCCTGTCCAAGAAATCATTGCCCAGAACAATGCCATGGATATTTTCCCCTATTTTTTCTTCTACTAGCTTTACAGTTTCTTGTCTTATGTTTAAGTCTTTCATCAATTTTGAGTTAATTTGTGTTTATCATGTGAAATAAGGGTCCAAATTCATTCCTCTATATGTGGATATCCAGTTTTTCCATCCCCACCTATGGAAGAGACTGTCCTTTCCTTGTTATATATTTTTGACACCTTTGTTAAAAATTAATTGATTGTAAATACTTGAGTTTGTATCTGGACTTTCTATCCTGTTCCTTTGGTTAATGTGTCTGCTTTTATGCCAATAACATGACGTTTTGATTACAATAGCATTATAATATATTTTAAATTAAAGGAGCTTTGTTCAATATTTCTTTTGCTATTTGGAATCTTTTCTAGTTTCTTAGAAATTTTAGTATTCCTTTTTCTATTTCTGTGAAAAATGACACTGAGATTTTGATAACAATCACTTTGAATATGTAGATCATTTTGGGGAGTATGGATATTTTAACAATATTAAATCTCCCAATTCATGAACATGATATATATTTTCATTTATCTGTCTCTTCTTCAATTTATTTTATCAATGGTTTCAGTGGAAGAATACTTTCAAGCTCATTTTACCAAGCCAGCATTACACTAATACCAAAGCCAGACAAAATCACTACAAAAAAGAAAACTATAGACCAACATTTCTGATGAACACAGGTACAAAAATCCTCCAGAGAATACTAGCAAATGAAATTCAATAGTGTATTAAAAAGATTATTCACCATGATCAGCTGGTATTTATCTCAAGGATGCAAGGATGTTTCCATATTTATAAATCAATAAATGTGATACACCAAATCAAATAATCTAAGATTAAGAAATTGAAGAATAAAAATCACATGATTATCTCAACAGATGCAGAAAAGGCATTTGACAAAATTCAACATTCACTTATGTTAAACACTCTTAAAAAATAAGTATAAGATGAATGTCCTTCTTCACAATAAAGGCAATATATTACAACCTACCACTTCTATTCAACATAACACTGGAAGTCCCAGCCAGAGCAACTAGAAGAAAGAAAGAAAGAAAGAAAGAAAGAAAGAAAGAAAGAAAGAAAGAAAGAAAGAAAGAAAGAAAGAAAGAAAGGAAGGAAGGAAGAAAGAAAGAAAAAAAGAAAGAAAGAAAGAAAGAAAGAAAGAAAGAAAGAAAGAAAGAAAGAAAGAAAGAGAAAGAAAAAATAAAGGACATCATATATGAAAGGAATAAGTGAAATTGTCTGTTTTTTGATGACATGATCTTATACACAGAAAACCCTAAAGATTCCACCAAAAAGCTATTAGAACTGATAAATAAGTTTAGTAAAGTAGGTTATAAAATAAACATGCAAAATTTAGTAGCATTTCTGTACACTAATAATGAATTACCCAAAACAATTTTTAAAATTCTAATTTATAATATCAAAAAATACTTAGGAGTAAATTTAACCAAGGTGGTGAAATTTTTTTATACTTTTAAATGGAGTCTCAGGGCTTAGTTGATAATACAAAATCCTTAATATAATTGTGATTCAAGAACTTCTCAGATGAAGATGCCATCTGAAAACCACTTGCCAGCAACATGAATAGTATTTGGAGAATTATCTTTAAATGTTAGTAAGATAGTTTTGTTAAACATCCTTGCATATTCCGGAAGTTTTTGTTTACTTCAGAAAATTTTATACATATTTCAATGGGATTTAAGGGAAAGGTGTTATGATTAACAGATCATGATTTCTGGTTGCTTCCTTAAATGGTCATGTCCTACTTCTTCCCAGTTAAGAAAACTTGGGGGTAGCAAACTTGTCTACCAAAGGAAACATTTTTGGGTGCCTTCAATTTAATACATAAATCCACTTATTCTTGCCTATGCCTGTTTATTTTTTACAGAATTATTCTTTCTCTGTGGGATAATTAGAAATGTGACCAGCTTCGCTGCTGTGATCTGTGCATACTCTAGGCCATATTCTCACTGATTTCATTGAGTACTTAACTTTAAGAAGAGCAATAAGACAGAATTCTTTCTACCTCACAGTCCTAGTCTCTTTAGTTTGCTCTTTAGTTAAGAAGAGATGGTGGCTCCAACACTTAGACAAACATTAATTGTGTGGAATTTTTTTCCCCATGTTTCTTAGTTTTTAATCTCTCTCAGATGGCAAGAGGAAGGCTGTACTTAATTAGATATGAAGAAGGCTCGTGGGATCCCTTTCTCCTCACTCACAGCTGGGTCTCCTCCTTTTGTATATGCAAATTCTCTTCTTGGTGACCTTTTACATAGCTAAATAAGCTCCTGGTAATCTCTTGGTGCTGAGACTAAGCCATGGATAAGGACATTAACTCTCCAAGAAACCTTCCCCAAACTTCAAGGACTATGTCTCAAAGACTTCCGAAGCGAAGTGGCCAGAAATTCTTTCCAATGAAGGAAAAAAGATTTCTTATTAGAAAAATGAAAAGTAATGTTTCTGACTAGCTTGTGAAATTTACATTCTGATAAACATATTTTCATCATTACTAGACATGCTTCATGCTCCACAGCAACTCAAAGATGAAAGTTTAATTCCATGCATAAAAGAAAGACATTCCTCTGTGGAAAGCAATATGGAGATACCTTAAAGCGATACAAGTAGATCTACCATTTGATCCAGCAATTCCACAACTGGGCATCTACTCAAAGGATCAAATGACACTCTACAAAAGGGACACCTGCACTCAAATGTTTATAGCAGCACAGCTCACAATTGCAAAGTTGTGGAAACAACCCAGATGCCCATCAATACATGAGTGGATTAATAAAATGTGGTACATGTATACCATGGAGTACTATTCAGCTTTAAGAAACAATGGTGATTTAGCACCTCTTGTATTTTTCTGGATACAGCTGGAACCCATTCTATTAAGTGAAGTATCTCAAGAATGGAAAAACAAGCACCACATGTACTCACCAGCAAATTGGTATTAACGGATCAACACCTAAGTGGACATATAGGAATAACATTTATTGGGTGACAGATGGATGGGAGGGGAGAGGAGGGGATAGGTATATGCAAACATAATGAGTGAGATGTGCAACATTTGGGGGATGGTCACACTTGAAGCTCTGACTCGAGGAGGGGGGGACATGGGCAATATATGTAACCGTAATATTTGCACCCCCATAATATGCTGAAATAAAAAAATAAATAAATAAAAGAAAGACATTTATAAAAGCTTCAAATAAGAATTCTATGGAAGTTTACTTTTCCCTATACGATAGGGTTAAAGAAATTAGAGCTAATCCAGGTAAACAGATCTGCTGGGAAAATCTGGTTACTAGGCCCCTCCAAAATTATTCTAGTTACTATTGCTATGTAACAAATTGCCCTAAAACTTAGTGAGTTAAAACTATTTATTTTTCTCACTATTTTATGGGCCAGAAATTTGAAAAGGGCCCCTATTACTTGGGTTCTGTAAAACAGGTATAAACAGATGGTGGCTGGGGCTGCAAAATTGTGAAATCTTGTTGGGCTGGACACATAAAATGGCTCACTTGCAAGACTGGTAGCTATTGTTGGCTTTCAGCTAGAAGTTCATCTGGGCTGTTGGGCTGGAGTGCCTATATGCAGTGTCTCCATTATGGTGGTCTCAGGGCAGTTGGACATCTTACACAGTGACACGGGGCTCCAAAAGTGAGTATCCCAGCTTGTGAGATGAAGGCTGCGTCATCTCTTATGACTTAGCCTTCGAAGTCACACAACAGCACTTCCACCACATTCTGTTGGTTCCATAGAAACCATAATCCTGCCCAGATTCAAAGGAAGGGGTATTAGACCCTACCTCCCAATGTTGAGGAGGCAGAAACAAAAGGCTGTGGGATGAGAGTGTGGCTGCCAAATTTGGGAGATATAATCTGCCTCAGAGATAACATAAGATTATAATCAACAAGTGACATTATAAACCAAGAGGTGCCAAGGGGTACCAGAAAAGCCACCACTTTTCTTCAGGAACTAAAAAAAGCAGCTGTGACTCCAAGAAACTTACTCAGAGGCAAAGGAAAAGCTGAACATGGAGCTACATGGCTGAGACTCCCATTTAGATGCTTTCTCTCTCATAAAGCACATGGCCACCAATAGGTCAGGAAGTTCCTGTTATCTCCACCTTCCAGTACCCTTGAAGATCTGAAAAAGAGGACTTGAGTCAAGCATTAAGAAGAAAAGGGAAGAAAGCATTCATTATGTTACCAGTATATTCATAGCAAATATCATTAATAATTAGATTTGGTACTATATACTAGAGCAAGACTGTGTCTCCCTAGATTCCAGACATTAATGAGAAGAAATGGGTAGGTCATTTCGTCGAATGACCAGTGACTTATCATTCTGCATAGAGTGAGGGAAGACAGAGCTTGTGAACAAAGTTGCCCAATCATGAGGTGATAGGGTTTTAATTTGTACATTCTTTTCAGAGGCTTTCAACTCTCACTTAAGAGTCTCAGTTCCCCACTGTGGAAGGGGGTATTTTTTATAATGCTTTAGATACCTTCCTTCATGAGCTCACTGTACAGACCAGAAGGAAAATTTCTTGAGGGAATTTTTACTCCTCCTAAAACTGGAAGTGGGTGAGGCATGAACTTCAAAGACCACAGCTGGAATGAAATTATTATCTGTTTGAGTAGGACACTGTTCTGGATGTCCTGCTATCTCATTTTATCTTCAAATTAGTCCTTACATTTTAATATTATTATTCTCCCTTCACAGATAAAGATATGCTCATCTGTGAAGAGCACATTCTGAATAAAGCTCTCATAGTTAGTACTCTGTGAGTCACAGGTTAAAAAGGTGTGACCAATGCCAGAGCTTGGTCTCCACAGTGCACTTCAGTGCTTTTTAGTATCCCAATGAAGCTCAGAGGAAATTATTCACTGTTAATATTTTTGTTCTTCTTGGTCTTCTCTAAAGTGCTGTTTTAATATTCTCCAAGTCACAGAGGAAATCTCAAAATAAAGAAAAACAAAGCCTATGGCATAAGGGAAGCTGTGGCCATTTTCCCTTGTGATCATGCTGAGATCCAAAGTTGGGAAGTCAATCTCTGCAGTCAAATGTGGGCAGAGTCTTAAGAAAGTCTGAATGAGACAGGGCTACATCTATACTTCTAAGACTCCAATTGAGAGACAGCAGAGAAGGGCCTTGAGCCCTTTTACAGCTATTACTTCTATGTAGAAAAAGCAAGTGGCAGTACATGACAAATGGGACTAACCCAAAGCTCAGTGCATGAAATAATTTTAGGCCTGAAATGGCAAAGAATAGAAAAAGAGCAATCCAGGATTCCCTGTATCTCCACTCAGATATAAATTTATGGTAACTATAAAATTAAATTTCAGAAAATGGGATTTAGTTTCATAATAACAATTATTTTATTCATTCACTAATTTGTCCATATATCTAAAAATGTGTTTTGAACCTCTACTATGTCTCAAGCTCTGAGGATGTATTAGTACACAAAGAAGGTGTGGTCTCTATCTTCATGGATAGTCTAGTTGAGAAAGCATATAATACACAATTGAAAGAAAATAAAGTAGGCTGAAATTACTAATTTTGATATGTACTATGGGAGAAACTCATAGAGCACAATGATGAGGATTTATGTGACCTACTCCAGAAGGGTCAGCAGGCAATATTTTGCTGTGAGGCTAATACTTGAATGATATGAGGAACCTTGAGAAGAGTAATCTAGGCAAAGAGGCTAGGTCTACAGGGATAAAGGTCTGGCTTGGGGCAGGGAGTATGGATTGCCCTTCAGGAACTAAAAGGAAGTGTTTGCACTGAATCATGGTACACAAGGAGGAGTGTGGGAAGGTGGGCTTGAGGAGGTAGGTTGGGATAGGAGCATGCAGTGTCTTTGAGCTATGATGCAAACTTTTGATTTTATTCTCGGTGCATCAGGTAGCTGTTGGAGGCTCCTGGAGAAGAAATTGACACAATCTGATTTACATTTAAATAGCCATTTGTGGATAAGATGGGTGCTTGATCTCCAGCAGTTTTCTGAGGGCTTAAATAATAATGAAATGTAATAGGAGTCTTTCCCAGAGAGCCAATAGAAGAATCTCACCTATTTCCTTTTGATTCTTCTATAGTCTTCTGAATCCTGCATTAACAAGATAATAGGAAAAGGAATTCTTGGTAACCAGCCAACTCAATTTCTGATGCAATGTCCTGCTATAACCAGAAATAGTTCAGCTAGCTGGAATGGTAGCATCTTCTCAGAACAGAAGGTAATGAGCTATGCTCAGAGGAGTAGGGCTAAGAGAAAGAAAAGATTGGGAGTTGGTGAGAAGAGGACATTGAAATCCTAACTCAAGTTCAGTTTGATTGGGTTAATATGTGAGAAGTATGATCTATGGAGCAGGTTGTTTGTTCAGTGCAGGGGTAGTTCTTAGTGTTGTGTGCACTGAGTCCAGAGAGAGCTGTCTATGTTGATGAATTTGGTGTTAAATGTGCAATCCTTTCCTGATTGGGAGAAGCTGGCAAGGACAAGGCTAGCACTGGCTAAATAAATGTTTAGGACAGGACTGCCAGTCCATTAAGTGCTGCCATGAACACAGGAACAGGATAGAGAGCCATTCTGGTAGATGGAGCCCTACAGTCATGGTTTTAGTTTTGAGGAGACAGCACTGAGTCCAAGGAGACATTTGGCTACTTGGGCACAGCAGTCATGGATGTGGAGGTTGAACACTACTTCCCCCCCCACCTGATTGGTAGGGAGGAAGCTCCCTTTTTACTTTTAGGTCAAAGTTTGCTTGGTTTATGGCTCAGCTCAGAAGAGTCTACAGGTAGTGAGGTGAGCCTTGCTGGCAGTTGGGTGGGGTTGGCAGGAGTTGGATGTGATCCTCAATCTTTGTCAACCAATTTCTTTTCCTCTCCTTACCCTCTCCCTCCCATTACTATGTCTCTTTCCCTTCCCCTCCTTCCTCCTCCTCCTCCTCCTCTTCTTTCATTGGTACTATGTTCCTTGTCCCAAACAAATGAAGATAATAAAGGTGATACATTGATGCTTTTTTGTATTTCAAAATATTATGGGGAAACAAATGGTTTTGGTTCCATGTATTGATATTGTTATACTTAAGTCAGGGTTATAAGTGTGCCCATCACCCAGATAGTGTTCATTGTACCTGTTAGGTAGATTTTTGCCCATCCCCTCCTCACCCTCTCCCCTGATTGATTTCCACTGTGTTTTACTTCCGTATGTGCACATGGGTGCTCATTGGTTAGTCCCAGTTTAGTAGTGAGTACTTGTGGCGTTTGTTTTTCCATTCTTTAGATAATTCACTTAGGATAATGGTCTCCAGTTCCATCAAAATTGTTGTAAAATGCCTTAGTCCATCTTTTTTTCATGGATGAGTAGTATTCTGTACTATATACATACCACATTTTGTTAATCTGCTCATGAATTGATGGGCACTCAGGGTTGATTCCATATCTTTGCAAATGTGAATTGTGCTGCAATTAACATTTGAGTGCAGGCGTCTTTTTCATAAAATGGCTTATTTTTCTTTAGGTAAATACCCAGTAGTAAGATTGCTTACTCAAAAGGTAGGTCTACTTTTAGTTCTTTGATGAATCTCCATGCTGTTTTCCAGAGAGGTTGTACTAATTTGCAGTCCCATCCACAGTGTATAAATGTTCCTTTCTCTCTGCATCCATGCCAGTATCTATGGTTTGGGGACTTTTTAATAAAAGTCATTATAATTCAGGAAAGGTGATATCTCATTTTGGTTTTAATTTGCATTTCTGTGATGATTAGTGATGTTGAGTATTTTTTCATAGATTTATTGGCCATTTCTCTATCTTCTTTTGCAAAGCTTCTGTCCATATCTTTGCCCACTTTTTAAGGGAGTTGTTTGTTTTATTCTTGCTGATTTGCTTGAGTTCTTTATAGATTCAGATTATTAGTCATTTATCACATGTATAGCTTGTGAATATTTTCTCCCATTCTGGAGGTTGTCTATATGCTCTGTTGATTATTCTCTTAACTGTGCAGAAGCATTTAAATTTAATCAAGTTTGATTTTATTTATTTTTGTTGTTGCTGTGATTTCCATTGGGGTCTTCCTCATAACTTCTTTGCCTAGGCTGATATGTAGAAAAGATTTTTCAATTCATAAGAATAAGAATTCTTATGGTTTCATGCCTTACATTTAAGTCTTTTATCTGTCTTGAATTAATTTTTTTGTGAGTGGTGAGAGATATGGATCCTGGTTCATTATTCTGCATGTGGCTATTCAATTTTCCCAGCACCATTTATCAAATAGGGATTTTTTCCCCATTATATTCTTTTCCCCATTGTTGTCTGTTTTGTTAAAGATCAGTTGGCTGTATGTGGATGGTTTCATACCTGGGTTCTCTGTTCTGTTCCGTTGGTCTCTGTCTCTATTTTTGTGCCAATACAATGCTGTTTTGGTTACTACAGCCTTGTAGTACAGTTTGAAGTCTGGTAATGTGATGCCTGCAGATTTGTTCTTTTTGTTTAATACAGATAGTTTGGTTACTTGGACTCTTTTCTGGTTCCAAACAAAGTGTAGAATTATTTTTTCTAGATCCGTGAAATATGATGGTGGTATTTTTGATGGGGATTGGATTGAACCTATAAATCACATGGGAAGTATGGATATTTTAATAGTGTTGATTCTACAAATCCATGAGCATGATATATTTTTCCATTTGTTTGTGTCATCTGCAATTTCTTTCATCCGTGTTTCATAGTTCTTTCTGTGGAGATCTTTCACCTCCTTGGTTAAATATATTTCTATGTATTTTATTTTCTTTATAGCTAATGTGAATGGTATTGAGTCCTTGATTTGACTCTCAGGTTAACTGTTACTGGTGCACAGGAATGCTACTGATTCATGTACATTGATTTTGTAACCTGAGACTTTGCTGAATTTATTTATCAATTCCAAGAGTCTCTTGGTGGCATCCTTTGGGTTTTCTAGATATAAGGTCATATCATCAGCAAAAAGGGATAGTTTGACCTCCCCTTTCCCAATTTGGATACCCTTTATTTCTTTCTCTTGCCTGATTGCTCTGCCTACAAGTTCTACCACCATGTTGAATAGCAGTGGTGACAGTGGTCATTCTTGTCTTGTTCCAGTTCTTAGTAGGAATACTTTCAACTTTTCCCCATTTAGTATGATGTTGGCAGTGGGTTTGTCATATATGACTTTTATAATCTTCAGAAATGTTCCTTCTATGCCTAGTTTATCGAGGGTTTTGTCATGAAAGGGTGTGAAATTTTGTCAAATGATTTTTCTATGTCTATTGAGATAATTATATGGTCTTTGTTTTTGTTTCTGTTTATGTGGCAATTCACATTTATTGATTTACATATGTTAATTCATCCTTGAATCCCTGGGATGAAGCCCACTTGGTCATGGTGGATTTTTGTGTGTGTGTGCTATATAATTTGGTTTGCTAGTATTTTACTGAGGATTTTGCATGTATATTCATAAGGAATATATATTGGTCTGTAGTTTTCTCTTTTGTTGTTTCCTTTCCCTGCTCTGGTGTCAAGGTGATACTGCCTTTGTAGAGTGATTTGGGGAGGATTCCCTCCTTCTTGATGTTATGATATAATTTTTGGAGCATGGATATGAGCTTCTCTTTGTAGTACTGGTAAAATTGGCTGTGAATCCATCTGGTCCAGGGCTTTTTAGTTGGAAGATTTTTGTATTACTGCTTCAATCTTATTGCTCATTGTTGATCTGTCCAGGAGTTCTATTCCTTCCTGATTGAGTCTTGGGAGCTTGTGTATTTCCAGGAGTTTATCCTTTTCCTCTATGTTTTCCAGTTCAAGTGCATAGAGATTTTTATAGTATTCACAGATGATATTCTGTATTTCTGTGATATCAGTTTTCATTTTTCATTTTTGATTGACCTTATTTGTGTCCTTTGTCTTCTATTCCTGGTATATCTAGCAAAAGATCTATCAATTTTGTTTATTTTTTCAAAGAACCAACTTGTTGTTTCATTGATCTTTTGTATTGTTTTTTGTTTTTGTTTGGTTTCCATTTCATTTAGTTCTGTTCTGATCTTAGTTATTTCTTTTCTTCTGCTGGCTTTGGGTTTGTTTTTCTCTTCCTTTTCCAGTTCCTTGAGATGTGTCATTAGATTGTTAACTTATAATCTTTCTGTCTTTTGATGTAGGCATTTAAGCCTATGAATTTTCCCCTCAGGTTTGCTTTTGCTCAATCCCACAGATTTTGGTACCTTGTGTCCCTTTGTCAAGGAATATTTTGATTTCCATTTTAATTTCATTATTGACCCAATAATCATTCAGCAGCAGGTTGTTTAATTTCCATGACTTTGTGTAGAATTGAGTGTTTTTCTTGGAATTGATTTCTAGTTTTATTACACTGTTGTCTGAGAATATACTTGGTATGATTTCTATTTTTTTAAATTTGTTGAGAGATGCTTTGTGGCCTAAGATATGATCAATCTTGTAGAATGTTCCACGTGTTGATGAGAAGAATGTATATTCAATAGATTTTGAGTAAAGTGTTCTGTAAAAGTCTGTTGGGCCCATTTGTTCTACAGTTCCATTTATGTTCAGTTTTTCTTTATTTATTTTCTGCTTGGATGATCTGTCCAGTTCTGTCAGTGGGGTGTTGATGTCCCCAGCAATTATGATGCTGCTGTTTATCTCTATGCTTATATCTAGTAGGGTTTGCTTTATGAATCTGGGTGCCCCTGTGTTTGGTGCATAAATACTTAGGATTATTATGTCTTCTTGTTGAATTGTTCTCTTTACTGTTATTTAATGACCATCTTTGTCTTTCTTTACTACTGTTGATTTTAAGTTAAGTTTATTTGATATGAGAATGGGTACACCTGGTTTTTATGGTTTCCATTTCCATGAAATATTTTTTTCCATCCCTTTGCCTGGAGTCTGCATGAGTCCTTATGGGATAGATGTGTTTCTTGGAGATAGCAGATATTTGGGTTGTATTTTTTTCATCCATTCAGCCAGCCTGTGTCTCTTGATTGGGGCATTCAGACCATTCACATTGATTGACAGAATTGATATGTTGATGCTGTTCCATTCATCCTGTTGTGTAGTACCTTATTGCTTTGTTTTACCTCTTGTGCTATTGTTTTATATGAACTCTTTGCTTCAACTTTTGGCTGATTTTACATTGGTGGGTGTCTATTATGCTAATCTATGTATAATGCAGTTCTGAGTATTTCCTGCAGGGCAGGTTTGGTCTTGGAAAGTCCCCTAAGTGTTTGCTTGTCTAGAAAAGTTTTTATTTCACCTTCATATATGAAATTTAGTTTTGCAGGATACAAAATTCTAGGCTGGCAGTTGTTCTGTTTAAGAATACTGAAGATTGGGCCCCCATCCCTGCTGGTTTAGAGGGTCTCAGTTGAGTTGTTTGCAGTTAGCCTGATGGGTTTTCCCATGTAAGTTACTCAATGTTTTCACCTCATGGTTCACAGGAATTCCTCTTTTGTGCAGACTTTGGTCAGTGTGATGACTATTTGTCTTTGTCTTTGCAATGACTCTCTCAGGTGTTCATTGAGCTTCTTATACCTGTATATCTAAATCTTTAGCAAGACCAGAGAATTTCCTCAATTATTCCCTCAAATAGGTTTTTCAGCCCTTGTACATTTTCTTCTTCACCCCCATGCATGGCTACAATTATTATATTTGGCCATTTTAAATAATTTTTTATTTCTTGTAGACTTTGTTCAATCCTCTTATTTCTCTATTCTTTATTTTTGATTGACCGAGTTAATTTGGAGGAATTATCTTCAAGCTCTTGGATTTTTCTTCCGCTTGATTTAGTCTATTCTTAAAATTTCCACTGTGTTTTGTATTTCCTTAAATGAATTTTTTTATTTCCAAAAGTTCTACTTGGGTTTGTTTTTTTTTATAATATGTCTATCTTCTTGAATTTTTCAATCATTTATTGAATTATTTTTCTGGTTTCTTTGAGTTGATTTTCCATTTTTTTTTCTTTTTTTGGATTTCATTGAGCTTCCTCACAATGCACATTTGGAATTCTTTATCTTTCATTTCAATATTTTCATTTTGATTGGTATCCATTGCTAGAGACCTGGTGTTTCCTTTTGGGGGTATATTATCACTGATTTTTCAAACTTCCAGAGTTCTTTTGCTGATTCTTTCTCATGTGGAACAGCGGTCACTTCTTATTTTTGAATTTTCTTTTGTTTAGATGGGGGATTTTTTTTCTTCCCCCTCATTCATAGGGAATATCTGTAGCATATATTTTTTGAGAAGGTTTAGTTTTGCTTGTGGATGATTTGATGGGGATCTAGGTTCTGGATTGATACTTTGTTTATAGATATCCATAATGTGGTGGTTTTTCTCAGTTGGTAGCTGTTTATGAGTTGTAGCAGTGGTGAGTTATGTGTGGGGGAAGATTCCCTGACTCCCTTTGATGAGGGAGGATGGAGATCTTTGAGATCCTTTTTCTTTTCCCAGCCCTGTGGTCTCCTTATCAGTGTGAATTGTACTGGCACACACAGTTTAATCTCTGAGACAGTAGGTGGTGATTGTGGGTAAGAATCAACCACACTCTGTATGATTGAACCAGTAAATGTTGTAAAGGCCAAAAATTAACCTCCTTGTCAGTAGGTAGCACTTGCCAGAGGTACAAGATCCATTGCTGATTTGGGGACCTGTGACTGGCTCTAGCCTCTTGAATACCTCAGGTGGGGAGTGAGTCTCTTTAACTTCCAGGTGAGTGGTTATTCTCTGTCACAGCAAAGGTGGTTCAAGGAGCGAGGCTAGGCAGGGCTGGGTTGGGTGAGTCTGCCCTCAGGCTCCACAAAAGCTTTTGAGGTAGCTGTCTTGGCTGATATCAAAGGTCTGATGCCAGTCTTTGGGGAAATCTGCCAGGGAGCAGCTCAAGTGGCCCCATCTAGCCAGAAAGTCTGCTTTTGTGGGAGGGGCCATCTGAGATCCACAGTCTGGCTGTCAGGGGCAGGTTTCACTCTTCTCTCTCCCTTGCTCTGCGGTCTCCCTCTGGATTCTGCCAGCTTAGCTCCCTAGCAATGACCCTGTGGGCTGGGAGCTTCCCTCTCCAGGATCCCACCCTGGGTTGAGAGCACAGATTTCCTGTGTGGGGAGGGGTGCTCCACAAGTGTGGTGTAGCTGGGATCCATGCTACACTGTCTTGTCATTTCTGCCCATGAGGGCTCACTTGCCTCCTGAGATTCATTCACAAATCTCCCCTCCATGCCCCCAAACAACAAGATATACTCCTGATGGTACAGTGCAGAATCTGGCCTGTGGTGGACTTGTCCCTTGGTCCTTGAAGATCAATCCCTGACTGTGACAGGGAGAAGCGTTCTGACCTTGAGTTGCCTATGGGGTGTTCTAGCAGGTTTGATGTCCCTCTGCTTTGGGGTGTGTCCTGATCTAATGAAACAGCCAGGCAAGCAGCACAGGAGATGTTTGGTGAACAAGGAGCTCAGAGTCCAAGAACCCCTTAGTCCTCTGCAGGTCTTTAAGAGGAAAGGTTTGAACCCACTCTCTATGGGAGCCCCAAAAGAGGGGAAGTAGCATCTCCTGTGAGTCCTCAAGTATGTCTCTTTGCAGTTGTGAGTGGGGGAAAGGAAGGGAAGGAAAAGAGTCTGAATGGAGCAAAGCTAGCACTCTGGTTAGCTCCGTCTCTCTCTGGAAGGCAGCCCTCCCAGAATGTAAAGGCTATGGGGTCACCCATATCCCCCAGGACCCACCAGCTCCCTGAGGCTCCATCAGTCTGGGCCAGAGTTGGGAAATATTTATGTTGGAATGAGCAAGATGAAAACTGAGGGGCTGAAACCCCATGGGGTGGGCCAAGGCTCATAGTGGGTGGAGATGCAATATGGCACCTGCCATCTTGGCTCAGATCTGTGGTGATGGGAAGCTCCCCAAGGGGGTTTGCAGCCTAGTGCTTTTTCCTCAAGAAGTTCCCAGTTCACTTGTGACAGCAGCTTTTGGGTTTGTGAGGGTAGAAAGACTCTCCAGCAGGTAGGGAGCCTGCTGACTGCCAGAGATGTGAGTGAAGGAGGAACAAACTGCTTCACCTACCCTTTTCACCCGGACTCTAAGCTTCTTGGGAGTTGACCTCTGCCAATACCTTGCTCCTTCTTGTACTACTCCACAACTACTTCCCATGGAATTTCTTATAGGTTCTGGTACTTTTTCCTTGGAATTAAGACCCAATATATGATTGTTTGTTTGTTTCTTTTTCACCTAAAACTTTTCCTTTATGAGACGATCTGGCAGCTCGTGTCTCTGGTCAGCCATCTTGTCTCCCCATGTAGCCTGCCAATACATTGATTGTTTATGTATATGTGTATGTGTGTGCATATATATGCACTTTCTATTCTGTTAAATTTTTAAATCTAATTCAAAATTGGACATTTGAAAGATGTTAATACTAAAGTTGGCTATTGGGAATAGAGTTTATTATTGACTTAGAAAGCCACCTTATGCCTGCTAGGCTGTAAGAAAAAGTCCCAGGGTCTGCAGGTCTTTTTCAGGGTTGTGGGTGAGAATATTCATGGCCCACTGGCTACATGGAGTATCCTTCCCCAGTGACTTTGCCTCAGGGAAGTCACCATTCAGACTCAGAAGATGTCTCATTAGCACCTATACTTATGAAGTACAAAACCAACCTGGGTAAGAGGGATCTGAATGAGAGGGACCCATGTGAAATCAGGATTAGTTGTCTATTCTAGGTTAGGAGTCAGTTAGGTTCTGGGTTAGGGACCAGTTAGGGCCTGGGTTACTAATCAAGTCATAGGTAGGGTCAGGAAATATTCTAGATCTATGGCTTAGCTGATCTGAGGGTTACTGAGGGTTCATTCTCTTTTGTATTAGTATGTTGCAAAGGTGAGAGGTTAGTCTGGGTTGGAATCTTCCAGGCTGTGGGATCCACTGACTTCTGACAATAGGACTGCACTTATTTTCCCCGTCTGAGCTCAGAAGCCAATTCAAATAGTGCCTGCCTTTGTTTACTTCATAGGTTTCAAAGTGTCAGCTCAAAATGTCCCCAAGGGCAAAGAAGTGATTACAGCATTTTCCCCCCACTATAGTGGTAGTGAACAAAAAGGACAATCCTGGGTGTGTTCAGTGAGACGTGTGTATCTGATGGGCTATTTCCAGCTAGTGCTTTTTTGCCATAAAGTGTAGTAGTTTACACTGCTCTATATATCTGGGGTAAATCTTGTGCTGGGAACAGCATGACACTGCTGAAACCCTAAGATCCTCAGCAAGGATCTTCCTATACAGGAGAAGACAGCACGTCATCCGCAGGCTGGACATCATGCCACATAGGACAACCAATGAAACAATCCATGAAACAATTGTGTTTCCTTCTCAAAATGCCCTGTCAAGGAGTGGCCATCAGCTCACAAAGAAAGAGGCTAAGACTGAACTCCAGAGAAGCCCTCTGTAATCATAACAGACACAGGAAAGAGATCCCTAACAATCAGTATTCACTGGGGAAATAGAAAGAGAATCTGATCTGCCATTCCTAGTTCAGGAGCAGGGATGGCACAGAGAAGGGCAGGATGGAGGCTGCATCCTGACCAGAGCTCAATACACTTTCCATCCCACCTAATGGGAGAGAGCTGAAATATTAAACACAGCATATTTCTGAGTATCTTTGGCTAGCGGTCGAGTTTCTAAACAAGTTGCAAAGATCAAAAACTCAAACAACCCCAAGAAATGGGAAGAGAATAAGATAATAGGGAGTTGTAGGGAGCGGGCTTTGGTTCATTGGAGAAGGCATGTTAATCTGAAGTCTAACAATTTGTCATTCAGTTCTGGCTAATTGTTACCATGTTAAAATCTGGGGCCCATTTTACCAGATTTTTCAAGGTTTAAGGAAAACCATGCATCCATAATTTAAATGGCTTATCTTCTTTTAAAAAATTATTGTGTAATTTTGTTGAAAACACTGTGTGGACAATACCTAACACAGCTGTAAGTGCTGCACCTGTCCTGGGGATTATCATTTGCAACCTGGAGCTTTGCAAAGTTAATGGTTATATATGGTAGTCCTTGTGCTCACTCTAATCCATTCTGATTTGCTATGGGACTCTAGGTCTGCTGGTAAGAATAGCAACAAAGTGAGTTTCAAACACAGAAAATGAGATTGAATAGCTGACCTGGCTGTAAACTCCTCAGATACTAGAATAATGTGACAGATTCTCATCCCTGGAGATAACTCTATGTGACAATGGTATTTCATCCCTGGGGCTTCAGGGACAAATGCAACTTGCAAGATCTGAGCATCCACAAGATCTTTGTTTCAGAGTTTGCTAACGACCATATATGATGAGCATAATCTAGTATATTCTCTGTATTCTTGGAATAATCTGATCAAATCCCCTAGGTCCAGTGGCCAGGGCTGTAATTTCAGCTGACAGATGATCCAACTTTAAAGACAGAGCTTTCATACCCTGGAAGGGTCCAAGAAGAAGGTCCCTGCAGGGACAGCGGCACAGGAGGCAAAGGTTAGACAACACGCTGGAGCCCCAGCTGCAGGTTTCAACCTCTACAGGATCCAAAAAAAAAGAAAGAAAGCTCTTGATTTTACTGATTCATCTCAGCCCACTACTTTGAGAAAATGCCTCTAAATATTTCATGGGTAGCTCAACCCTTCTCAGAGCCTCCACAGGAAGCTCAAATCTTTCCTCCTTGTCTCATTAATTCACAAAATGTACTTTGTTTCACTTGATTCCTTTGTTGGCAAAGGAGAAGAAGCATCGCTGTGCATAGAATGGAATGCAAAGCCTTGCCCCAGCATCTAAGGGCAGCCAGACCTCAGGGGATAACCTGGGGATTGTGAGGGCAGCACCCATCCAGCCCCGCCCTGCTGCTCCATCCTCTGTGGTCCAAAAGAGACTGGGGTTGGGGATGGGCATCTTCCTAGGACAGAGACCCCTGAACACCCAAAGGCTGTGCATTAGTGTGGAAATCTCAAGGGTAATTCCCTAAAATGTTCTTAGTGAGAGGGACACACACACACACACACACACACCAGAACTCATGATTTGCAGCACTGCCTGTGGGATGCTGTGCTTGCTTCAGTGTTTGTGGATATATCCTTTAAGCATGAAGTAGTAGACATGAGTGGGGCTCATGGCTAGCATCAATGCCTGGCATTAACTCTAATTATCGCTCTTTTCCTGTGCAGCTCAGAGGCTGCTCATGAGCTCGCTCCCCACTTACCCCAGTCTTCCTCAGAATGAGCACAGACTAGTGAAAGGCTTGAAATGATAACCAATGCATTTAGAATGTGTGTCAGCATCATTGATTCTGACTCACATCATGAAAAAAAATGAGTGCACCTTACACATATATAGGATTGCTAAGGTCCTAGAGTGGCCCTTCTACCTGTCTGCTTCAGACCAAAATAGGATCATCCCCGAAGAATCCCTGAGCAGGACAAGCATACTCCTCCCAGGGAACCACGGCAGCAACACAAGGTCACAGAAACATCCATGGCCCAGTGAACACCCTCCCTCTCCTGCTTACAGGCCAAGTGCAGGTTACATTTTGCTGTGTAACACATGGCCCCCTGGGTCTCAGTGGCATACAACGCAAAAACATTTATTTCTCACTCATATTCTATGTCTTTAATGGGTGGAGTGTATTTATATTCCATGTCTTCTCCACTCCAGGACCAAAGATGCAGGATCAGCCCCTAACTTGGGAAAGAGCCTCTCAAGCTTCAGCTTATGAGTTGGCATCAGTTACGTGTACTCACATTTTATTAGCTAAAGCAAGTCACCAGCCCAAGTCTGAATCACGGGGAGGGGAAAGACAAAACTGTTGCATGAAGGAATAGCTAACTCTTGGGAAACATAATACATTATTTCACACACTCGTTCCCTGCAGGGAATACATTGTCTTGGGAAAAGGAAGGATAGTGCTCAGAAAAATCATCTATTTATTAATTTAACTAACATTAATCGAATACCCACCATCTGCCAGACATCACTGGGGATAAGGGAAAAGACAAACACAAAAATTTACTACTCCTAGGGAGCTTATATTCTAGGAAGGAGTCAGAAAACAAAGAAATATGTACATATGTGGTATATTTGTGATTAGTTCTATGGAAAATAAAACTGCAAATTAAGAAGGAAAGAAAGCTCCAGAGTGTGTGTGTGCATATGTGATGCTTTCCGTGAAGTCATGGATTGGCTGTCAGCGGAGGCATGGCAGGATCCTAGTGACATTTTGAAAGGTCACCCTGGCTGCTGTGGACAAAAGGACTCTTGTGGTAATTGGGCTAGAGCTGGCGGTGATTTGGATGAGGATGGTGGCGGAGGTAGGCAGTGTGAGAAGTGGTCAGATTCTGAGTATATTTTGAAAATAGGCAATGGATTGGCTGACAGGTTAGATGTGAGAAGTATGAGAAAAAGAGAATTTGAAGATGTCTTGAATATTTTGTCTTGAGCATCCAGAACACAAGAATTGAACTTATCTAGATGATGAGCTGCCAGGAGAAAGGTTTTGGGGTGAGGGGTCCAGGCAACCAGGAGTTCAGCCTCGGCCATGTGAGGTTTGAGGTGCCTGCTCAACATTCAAGTGGAGATGTCACATAGGCAGTTGTAGATGTGGTTTTGGAGATTGTAAAGATGTTTAGGCCAGAGATTTAAATTTTAGAGCCATCGGCTGTTTGATATTTAAGGCTGTGAGACCAGATGAGTTGACTCAGGGTACAGTATGGCAGAAAATGGTCCGGGGTTAGAAACTTGCAGGAGAAACTGGTAAAGGAAATTGAGAGAATGAGCACCCAGCGAGGAAGGAGTGAGGCCAGAAGAGGGGTGTCAGGGAAGCCAGAGAAGGGGAATGCTCCTCAAAAGAGGTAATGACCAACAGTGCCCAACATGGCTGGAGAAAACTGAGCATGGCCACTGCATTTAGCCAAAGGTGGGAGAGAAAAGATACAGAGAGAGGATTTCTAAGGGAAAAACTGGCCCAAAGTTGCTGTCTCTCTGAACCCACCCAGCTATAATCACGGAGGATTTTCAACTTGTAGACTGAGCACACTGAAGCTTCTGTGGACCATGAATTGCAGGCTCTCAGCTGGCTCAGCCCCATCAGCCTATGGAGTCTGGAGTCCCTTTTGGACAGCAGGGTCTCAGACACTCGCTAATCCACTGAGCAACATTTGTTTAATCACATGTAATCCTCATAAAACTGGCCCAAATACTGAGAGTTGCATTCAGATAAAACTGGTGTGACATCCAAAGAACACTGAAAAGCAATTGAATTATTTATAGAGGGCTCTTTAAGAAGCAGTAAATGGGGATTAGTCAGTAACTCAAAACCCCAATTCTGAAATCTTTTTCCTAAGTCTCTCTCCTACCTTTTCACTTAAAAGTCACTGAAGCTGCCTCTCAATCTCTTCTTTCATATCGACAAACTCCCATAAACTCTTGGTAAACATGCCCTAGGCTGGCTCTTCACTCTCTCCCAGCTCTTTCTGCCTCTGAGTCTATTGTCTATTTTATTTTTTTCCTATCATGCATAGTTTTCTGCCCTTTCTAATGTAGATTTACTTGGCTTTTCTGGTGTTCTTTCAATTTTCTTCTCTACTATTACCAAGATCAATAAAGTAAAGGCCAGAAAGCTGACCAGGCAAACACAAGAATCTTCTTATAAAAGGAAAGGGAAGAGGGGAAGCAATGCAGTTATTCATTGCAATGCGCCTGTCTGTTCCGACTGGCCTTCTGCTTGGATTCACATGTGACGCCCAGTCCCTTATTGGGTCAGAAGTCCACACAGACATCACTCAGTGAAGACCTAAAGGAGTCCCTCTCTGGGTGCCCACACCTGCTCAGGTTCACAGGGGCATCTGTAGCCAAAAGCATGGCCCATCCTCCTAAGCCATGACGGCTGCTGAGGAATTACACTCTGTTTCTGATTTGACCTATTTCTTCTCCCTTCTGGGTTATATGGGTTGGTTTTCCCTTTAGAGGATTTGGCAAAAACAAAAAATAACAATCTCAACTGCCTGTCACTTAAACAAGAGGAGATTTATTAGGTTTGTTGGAAGGTACATAGTGCAAGAGGGATAAGAACACAACCTTAACTTCAGGTCAAACGGTCTGAACTCCTGTCCACTCAAGTTTCTCAAAAATCATTCTTTGGCTTGCTGGGTCCACCACGTAACCCCCTAAAAGAAGCCAGGAAAGGGAGCCAGAAGCCCTGAGGAGTCAAAGCTGCAGCCTTGGGTGTCTCCCCCACCTCTGTGTGTGTGAGGCAGCCGCAGAGCTCTGGCGGGATGAACGGCTGCGTCGCAAAGTGGCTGCCGCCTTCCCCCGCCCCCTGTGCTTGTGATCTGTTCAGGGTGGCGGTATTAACCACCAGGCACGGCAGGGGTGAAACTAGCTTTCAACTGGAGTTAAGGAAGTGAGGGGTAGAGTCTGCAGCTGGCGATTCCTGTTGTCACCTTAGTCCCCTGTGGGAATTCAAAGTGCCATCCAAGAAGCAATCAAACCTTCTCTAGTATCTCGTTAAACATGCAATCCCCTTGCACTGAAAATGACAGCCATTTCCATGGTTACAGAGGCTCATTTTCTAGACAAAAATGCAAGATGTTCCAAAATGAGTGATCAGAAGAGAAAAGGAAGTTTGGGCGTGTGTGTTTGATGTATGGGAGTGTGTGTGTGTGTGTGCACGCATATGTTCTGCTCCTGTGTGCCCTGGCTCTGTCCAGCATTCTATTCCAAAGCAGAGTTGTACCCACCCTTACAAGACAGCAGGCTCTGTGAAGATGGGCGTCACGTGTGTTGTGCTGGCTCCACACCCGCAGAGGAGAGCCTGACCACAGCTACGTGTGTTGAATTTTTGAAAGAGGAGAGAATCACCAGTATCACAACAGTTCCTTCTGTTTGAGTGAACACTTCCGTGCTCTCTCTTTGTGCTTCACCCGCCATGTTAGATGCCAGAACTGAACTTGAGTTTGCCACACCTCTGGGAACGCTTGGATTTGGACCACCTCTTTGACCCCAGAAAGGACAGCTTGGGGTAACTCAGTTCCCTTAGCTCGTGGCCCACCTGTTTCCACCTTGACTCCTCTCTCCCCCAGCAATAGTTTGAGCAAGAAAGCATAAAAACGATAAAACTGAAACAGTGTGTCACTATCTGGCCTGAAAGTTCTCAACATTCGAGATATAGAACAGACTGAGCTGGATCTGGTGTCTGCCCATTCTGTGATAATCACCCGTCCGACCTGCAAAGCCAGTCCTGAGTTTCCCTCTCCGCATCATGAGAACTGGGATGGGTGGTAGCCAGGGCAGGAGAGTGTGAAGTGTTTTCCAGGAACAGGTAACATGGCTATTTCCTTGCCTGGGAGTCAATGTTGATGGGCAGAAGAGATGGTGGCAAAAAGTGTTCCCCGGAGGTTATCGATAAGCCCTCCTGGAGTTCCAAACATGTCCCTGAGGGATGCAACCAAATACCAGAGGATCATATAGCAGTGTCAGGAATACAGAGGTAAACACCTAGATGTTCATCAAGGAGTTCTTCTGTCCACTGTAGTCTGTTTTATTGAACATTATTTATACATTTTTCCCTGATACTAATCACATTATTTTAAGCAGCTATATAATATTCCACTTTGTGATTGTACTTTTATTTGTTTAGCTCATTCCTTATTAATGGAAATTTAGATTATTACTCTTTTTGCTGTTGTTTTTACAAACACTGCTATAATATGCATATAGGATTACAACTTGTGCTCTTGTTTCTTATGATTGATTCCTAAAATTTGAATGTATCAGGACGTAGGTTAAGACATTTAAAACTTTGACAGATATTGCAAAGTTACCTGGAAATTTTGTAGCAGTTTAAAGTCTCATCAACCAGTAAGTGAAAAATCTTCATTGTATTTACCAACAAAAGATATTATAAACCTTTCATAGTTTTACTTATCTAACATGTGACAATCAATATCTAATTACTTGAATTAGTGTTTATTCATTTATGAATAAGATATACTAGCTTTTCACAATTTATTAATTCCTGGTAAATCTTTTTGTGGTAATTTTAATAAAATGTTTGACCCTTTTTCTTATTCAATTGGTATTGGTATTTTTTTATTTGTAAGAATGTTTTATATATTACGGATAAGGAATTTATGTTTGTTTTATGTTTTGCAAAATATTTCTAAGACAGAAGCCATGTCTTTTTTGTATATAGTAGTTTTGCTATCAATTCACACAGTTCCCAGCCCAGAGTGGGCACTCAGTAATACATTTTAAAGAATGAATACAAGCACAATGACATAGAGATTGTGAGGGCAAAAATCTCTTGTCTGACTTACAACCTTTTCAGCATTGACTTACTAGCTAATGATTGTTCCTTTGTCCCCCTGAGTCCCAAAAGTGTGTCTTGTTCCATCTTAGACAACATAATTCCTCTTTGATAAAATTTTAACATTTTCCTGGTACATGCCTCTCATATCATCTAGGTACTTCTTACTGATGTGCGTAAAACTCTTCCTCCGGAGCCTAGTGACTAGGAATGGAGATTGTCCAAGAAAGGTCTTCAGTGATAAAATGCAGGGTTACTTGTATATTTCACCTTCATTCTGTTAGTGATGACTTGAAAAATAACTAAGATATTTGATGTTATTTCTTTGGGATTTAGCTCATCATATGTAGCCCCTTCCAATTATTTGTATGTTGGCTAGTTCAGCTGAGACACCCTCTTCCTAGAGAGGGAGAAATTTTCAAAAGTTGATACAACTTGAACAAAATATAATAATCACAACCTGTATTTGATAATTCTATTATTCTCAACTATGCAAACCTCTAAGAAAGAGAATAACACAAATGTCAAGTGGCATCTTTTCCAATGAAAGAGCTCAATCTTTAAAGGTAATCTATTTTTTATTTATTTTTAAATTTTTAAATTTTTTTCTTTATTTTGAAATGTTAAGGGGATACAAAAGTTTTTGTTACATAGATACCTTGTATGATGCTTAAGTCAGGACTTTAGATGTGCCCGTCACCAGAATAGTGTTCATTGCATCCAATAGGTTAGTTTTTAGCCCCTCACTCCCTTTCCACCCTGCTCCTTCTTGATTTCCAAAGTCCTTTATATCTCATTGTGCCTATGTGTACCCATTATTTAAAAATAAATAAATAAATAAAAAGATAATCTTAGCCCATTTCTATTATTTCTGGGAAAAGCCTGACTTACCATCTCCTGTCAAAAGATATGACTCATCTTAATGCTGGTAGAAACAGACATGTCTTCTGGTAGCTGGAATTTAACAGCACACCTATGCTATAATTTGTCCAGCGTTGAGCCAGACACTGAATCTCCTGTGCATTCACGATACATGAGCCATTACCCCTCCCCATCTAAAATAACTTGCAAAATGACCTACATGGTCACCATGTGAGAGTAGGCAAAGCACAATTAAATTCCTCAGGTTACAAGCTTTCCCAGCAGGGAGCTTGCTAAAAAGGAAAAGATTCTGATTCATTTTCTCGTATAACATACAGTAAATTCAACCTCCAGTGGGTGAGGGTGGTGAATTCTCAATGGACTGGGGAAGTGAAAATTGTGGGGACACCTGAAAACATTTTCTTCCCATTAAATGAGCAAACAAAAATCTATCATAGAAGAGGTCAAATATTTTTATAAAGATTCCATTTATTTCAATTCACCCAGAAATTCTTATATATCCAGTATGTGCTTAGAAATCCACAGGATAAAGGAAAAGATAAATTTTCTGCCTTAGAATAACTGGGCCCTTATTGATAAGAATATTACACAAAAAAGCATGTAGAAATGGTGTTAGGTTCAATTCAATTGAACTTAAGAATCAAGGTTTTAGCACACAACACTTGCAAAGCACTGTAGAATGTAAAATGAAGAAAACAATTCCCTGAATCCTGGATGTTTATCATTAAATTGGAAAGTGTATACATGGCCAATAAACGCCTCAGAAATTCATGAATCTATAAAATAAACCCCTTCAGCAGGGAGGGACATGAGCTTATGACAGTATAGGACTCCTTCCATGGGGTTAATAGGGGCCAGTGTTCCAAATCATATTTTTAAGCTCTATAATCCTTAGTTTCCTTGGCGCCAATAATCTTTTCCATCACCAAAGAGAGATACTGCAGGAGTCCAAGTGATGCGCATTTCTTCAAGGTAACAATAGTGATGAGCAGGAAGGGCAGGATGTCCGGACACTGCCTTTCTAGCACTCTTAGATTAAGAACAATGGATCCTTATCCAACACTGCCACATGGTCCCTCAGGGGTGATCCTCCCTGCCTACCTACGCTTTGGCTGTATTTGTGGACTAAAGCACTTTGTGACCTGAAATAAGAAAAATCAGAAACCCAGGAAATTCAGAATTACACCCTGACTTGTCAATGAGGACAGGAGATGTGCAACTTGTTAGGTGAGAAAACCTGTGACCAGAGGCTTGCACAGAATGATGCATTCAACAAAAGTGGATGTCAGGACCTTCAGGAAAACTGCTTGGTTGAAGGAGGTCAGACTGTAGTTATATTTTCCAGCTGGGAAGTATAAATTATCATGAGCTCTATGGGTGTTTTTTTCTAAATTTATCCTTACTTTGGTTCATTTTGACCTAAACATCTTTGGAATGACTGAAGGTAAAGAGTATTAAAAATGTTTACGCCGGGTGTGGTGGCTCACACCTGTAATCCTAGCACTCTAGGAGGCCGAGGCAGGCAGATTGCTCAAGGTCAGGAGTTCAAGACCAGCCTGAGCAAGAGCGAGACCCCGTCTCTACTAAAAATAGAAAGAAATTAATCAGCCAACTAAAAATATATAGAAAAAGTTAGCCGGGCATGGTAGCCCATGCCTGTAGTCCCACTACTCACGGGGCTGAAGCAGG